>MNCI01029357.1:599568-685639 GCA_015680685.1 Gnetum montanum
ATGATCCACTTGGAGGCCAATAGAATACTTTGGTGTTCAATAGAGGTGAGGCCTAAACCTCCATGTTCCTTGCTCAAGGTGCAAATATACCAAGCCACTCGATGAAAGGCTTTATAAGTGTCCTTATCCCCCCATAAAAAATTCCTAAGAATTTTGTTGATGTTCTGAAACGAAGACTTAGAAGGAGCCATATAGGAGGAATAGTAAACATGAGTTGAACTCAGAATGTGATTCACCACAATAAATCTACCTGCAAGAGATAAGGGTTTAGAGGCCCATTTCAAGGCTTTATGTTTTTCTTTTTCCACCACATTATTCCATAAAGTAGTGGGAGTGGCGTATAAAGCTATCGGGATGCCCAAAAGGGTGAAGACATCTTTCGGGGAAAGCCACTTAATATTGAAGTGAGAAGTCCAAGTAGGGGTTGGAGAGAAGCTAGAGCGAATAGCTTGCGTTTTATTCCAATTGATTTTAGCTCCTGAGGCTCTACAATAGATGTCGATACAATCCAAGGCAGTGTTAAAATTATCAAAGTCCTCATGTAATGTAAGAAAAGTGTCATTTGCAAATTGGCTATAAACTAGGTCCTTACCACCTTGAGGCAAATTGATGCCTCTTAACTTCTTAGAATCATTGTGAGATCGTAGAACAGCTCCAAGAGCATCAGCTGCTAGGATAAAAAGATAGGGAGCTAAAGGGCATCCTTGACGAACTGATTTTTGAAGCTCAAGATCCTTAGAAAAGGTTCCATTAATACAAATAACTGAAGAGGCTTCTGTTAAAACTAAATCGATATGTTTGTTCAAAATGGCACCTAAATTATGATGCTTGACTATACTACGTAAAAAGGACCAATCAAGCATATCGTAAGCTTTTGCAAAATCAAGCTTGAGAAGAAGGGCTTGTTGATTAGTGAGAGAAGCCCAATGCAAACCTTCAATAGCAGTAACTACATTGTCTAAGATATATCTACCTTGTACAAAACCAGTTTGCTCTTTGCTTATAAGATGAGGTAGAAAAGGTTTTAATTTGTTGGCAATAGCTTTTGCAACAATTTTATAGATAACATTTAAAAGGGTGATAGGGCGCCAGTTACTTATGCACAAAGTATCACCTGACTTGGGTAAAAGCTTGATAATACCAGCATTGATCACTTTACCAAAGGAGCCTTTTCGAAGAGCTTCCTTATATACACCATACACGGTATCTTGAAGAGTAGGCCAGAATTTTTTAAAGAATTCCGTGGGAAGACCATCCATACCAGGGGCTTTACCATCATGTAGTTGTTGCAAAGCTTTGCTAAGGTCTTGTTTGGATAAAAGAGAAGCCTCACCAAAAATTGAACGATTAAAAGGTTTGATGGCTCCTAAGCACATATTAACTGCATTGGCATCGATATCGCCTTTTTGAAAGATTTGAGAATAAAAGTCAAAGAAAGCTTGGAGAATGTCAGCCTTGGAGGTGATGACAGTATCATTAACTTTAAGAGCTGAAAGTTTAGGAGATGAGTGTTTTCCTTTAAGGAGACGAAAAAAATCTTTGGTAGCTTGGTCCCCCATACGTAACCAGGAGAGACGAGCTCGAAGGTGAGCACCTCGAGCTTCATAGTGATCCATCATTCGCAAGTTTGCCTTCGCAATTTGCAAGCGACAAACTTGAGCCTCAGTAGCAACACCATTATTTGTGGCATTTTGCAAGAAGGAAATTTCGTTGTGAAGATGGGACTTATGAGTGTTTAATTTTGAAGCCACCAATTTACCCGCATGTTTGGAAAACCGTTGGATGCGCGTACAAGCATCAGTCCACCAATCGATCCAACCGTCTTCACTAAGGGGTTTAGGATGCAAATTCCATATTTGCATCAAAAGAGAACAAAGAGAGTTATTGTGAAGAAATGCAGTGTTAAAAATATAAAGGTCATTAGAAGATTGAGAGCAAATAGAGGAGGATAAAGACCAAAGTATAGGATAGTGGTCGGACAAAACTTGGGTATAGTCTGCTTGGACAGGAGCACCAGTAGTGGAGGTTAGATGAATAGGAGCATTCACCGATAAGTAGACCCTATCCAACCTAGAAGAGATGTAGGAATCCCCTTGTCTAGCATTGCTCCAAGTAAACCAATTGGAAGTGCTAGAAGAGGGGTATCCTCCATTAGCATCTTGCAACTTCAATTTATTTTTTAACGAAATCCAAGAAGGTAGTTCCCTGTTATCCAAGCCACCTCTTCGGCCTCCGATCTTATCTTCCATATGTTCAACCATATTAAAGTCACCCGCAATGATCCAATTCGCAGAGGGCAAGTTGTGTCCAACCCAATGCCACAAATGCTTTCGATCATTAAGAGTACATGGAGCATAGATAGAAACAAACCCTAGGATTTCAGTAGCATACTTAATTCGAACCCAACAACAATGCCCAAGGTTATCACCACCATGATCAATAATCAACTCTTGCCACTTACTATGGACTAAGAGAATAGCTCCCCCTTTGCCTGGCTGATGGTGAGAAGAGACCAAATAACTATTAGGAAACATACTCTGACAGCTAGTTTGAAGATGAAATCCTTGGATTTTAACTTCTTGCATACAAACAACATCTAGAGAGTGCTTTCGAATATAATCTCGAAAAATATATCGTCGTCGGGGTTCCGAGAGGCCCCTAACATTCCATGAGCAACACTTCATTGTGAATGGGAAGATAGAAGAGGATCCTCCTCAACAACTAAAGCCTTAAAGGAATTTTTAGACTCAAAGCTAGTGACTAAGGGACGATGAGCATTTGGTTTTCTACTTACTGGTTTTGTAGCATTAGCTACAAATGATGACCGATGCCCTTTTGGAAAATCACGAAATATAGAATTTTCTCATGTGACTAAAGCATAAGATTTATGGTTAACTTGCTCCCAACCACTAGTAGCATCCTTTGTAGCCTCTTCTTGAGGAAGAGAGGTCTTAGCAACATCAATGGTCTCAATGTTCATTTCATCCTCTTCGGCCCTCATGGGATCCAAAGAAGAGGGAATAGCGGAGTGTGTCTCACCCGAGTCGGTACCTATATTGGTAGATATATGTTTATCTTTCAGTTCTTTACTAACTTGTTCAGCTAGAATCCTCTCTGCTTCCAACTTGGCCAATAACTTGGGGCATTGAGCTTTTCGATGGTTTGGGTCGAGAAAATAGTAACATCGGTTCGGAAGTGTAAGATATGATATTTTCTGAACAAAATTTTTACCTTTCACTTTGAATTCTAGGGAATCGGGACGTGGCTTTTGTATGTCAAGTTTCACACACACTCACCGAATTGGCCGTGGACGGAAACCTGAAAAGGACTCCATTCCGATGACCTCCCCAACTTGAGCAGCAAGAATATCAACATGTGGAGAAAAATGCAATGGGAGTCCTGGAAACTCTATCCAAACAGGAAAAATACTTTTACTCTCCTTTGCTGGATCAAAATCCTCTTTCCAGGGTTGTAACACTAAAAAGGAGCCGTAAACATTCCAAATCGATTGTTGTTTAACCATGTCAGCCATAGATTTCGTTTCAAAGGAAAAAAGAAAAAACCCCTTGGTTAAATTAGAAGCAAAGGTTAATCTAATATTGATTGGTTCCCAAAATTTTTTGACCCAATCTTGGAAAACCAATGCAGGAGGGATCCGCCCAGTGAAAACACCAATGACATAGAGCTGAGAAAACGTTGAAACAGTCTGTTCAAAAACATCTTCTGGGAAATCAAAACGCAGAACGTTTTCGGCATTGTCCATATTAAAGGTATTGGCATTAGAATGTGATTCATGATTGGAGGATTCCATTACTTTACATTTTTTCCCCCCAACAACAGAATCGGAAGAAATAAATTGGGTCATACAGACCCTTTGGGCCCAGCCCAAATAGTTTAATCCAATCAAATCTCAAGAAAAATTTAGCAAATGAATACAATAGCATAAAAGGAACAAACGCACCAAGGAATTTCGAAGATCAATCGCTAGATGCAGAAGAAATAGATGTAGATCTATTGCTTCCTCTGATGCTCTAGATCTAGCAGAAAACCCGTTGCTGTGCGAACGCACTGTCTTCCAATCGGTCACAAGGTCCGCTCCCACCTGTTGGGTCCAAATGAGAGGAGGGATTTGCAGACCGACCAAGCGAACAAGCGAACAGTCTGCAATCTTATTTATAGACTAGGATGAGAAATGAGGGGAGTGCTGCCTCTTATTTATAGATTTGGTGGCAAACCGCGATATCGCAACGGCTGCGATATCGTGGCCTATGCGATATCGTGTCTCATCAATATTGTTTATGATTACTATTTTTTTTCTAAAAGCATACAATTTTATGAAATTTCCTAACACTACCATGGCACCAAAATGTCCATCTCATTACCCTATTCTTGTGAAATTTAAGAACTACAAAATACACAAAATCAACATCTTCCCAATTTTCAACAAAACTAAAAGCATCAAAGCTATAAAAGAAACTAATACTATCCAATGAAACAATTTTATTTGTAATTTCATTATCTATATTAAGAAATGCATACTTTAAAGGGCCTATACATTTTTAAATAATATTTGGAATACTGCTTATTTGTAATTATTACCATGTTTCTACCATTTAAGTATGCTACAAAACCTTTTTTACAAGCTTTCTTAATCTTTTTTCATTGTTTAGTCCTTTCTACAAGTTTCGTATGAGTAAGATCCTCATTTATCCAAACTCTTTTTTCATTCTTACTTTTCTTCAAGTGACTTCAAATATGTTCTTTATCTTCTATATCACAAAACATAATAATTAAATGACAAGGCTTTTCAAGTAGTTTATGTAACACCCTAAAAACTTTAGAAATATTTAACTAAGGTATATACATATCATCTATATTTTTTCAATGTTTTAAACTAAAATCTCATTTTTTTTAATCCTTCACCTTTGAGATACCTACAAATGACAAATTTTTTTCCTTGTCTTTTTCCATCTTGCCCATTTAAAGCTTTGGTTACTACAAATTCCATCTTTATCTCTTTTCCTTCAAGTTTAGATTCATTTTAATGTTTCTTAACCTTGGCTTTAAGTTTTTCTAATTTCAACAAAAAATTTTCATTATTCTTTGGGGTAGTACTAGTCTCCTTTTTCTTCTCAATTCTCTCTTTAAGGGATGATAACCTTTGAAACATTTCTTTGTTTTGTTCATGAATTTCATCTATTAGTGCTATTGTGCTAACCATATGCTCCTATTAGGAAACTAAAATTTCTTTGAAAATAGTTGTAATTAAAGTATATAAAGAGGATTTACCAATATTAACATGTATAAATTAAAGTAAATAAACCTTTAATAAATATAAAGATTATTATAAAGGCTTGGAAGCCTATATATGGTAGGTAAAGGATCATTTGGTTGATACATTTAATCAACGAGATGTTGTAGAAAAGAAAAATGCAAGATGATCGAAAGAGTTACTTAGAAGGAAAGCATTATACCTATCTAAAAAACAAAGAAGATATTTAAAAGTATGACAACAACAAAGGTATTAAGCTTTTGAGCTATATCATTAATTTATGAAATAGGTTTTAAGGTAATTATTACTTTTTTAGTATTAATTTAGTTTTATCCCTAAAAGCTTAATTATGAAAGTAATTTTACTATTAAGATAACTAATGAAAATATTTAGAGATGAAAATAGTAATCTAAAAATTAGTTTTATTAATTTAGAAAAAAACTTATAATAGAGTTTCTTACAAAATTATTTCATAGACTTTAAATAATAAAGATATTCCTCTTGCATATATCAAAGGTATTTTATGACATGTATGATGAAATCATAACTAAAATTTTCATTTTCTATAGAGAAGCTAGTAACTTGTAAATGTAGGCTTATATTAATAATTTTCTTCAAGCAATCATTTTTTAGAAGGAAGAAGAAGAAATGGAAATGAAGGAAGGAATGAAAAATGTTTAAACATGAAAGTATTTGACTGTATGTATTTCCAAGTAGATATAACCAACACATCATCATAACATTATTAGGCATACGTAGAACTCAAGTAGAAAATAATACTGCATGTTATATAAATATAAAATCTATATTTGTTTGTAATTATTATAGATTAACTAACTAAAAAACACAATATGATATTCTTGTTGCATTATAATACCTCATAACCTTTCCTAGAATAAGAGGAAATATGAAAGGAAATATTCACAAATAAAAATATGTAAACATAGTAGATCATGAAAAGGATCATTAAGTAAAGGCTCAAAAGAGATTTATTAAGGGTCTTACATATGAAAACCTTAATTCATATAACATCTTGTTCTCAGATGTCACAATCACTTAATTTATTGTATTCATCATTTTCTTAGATAATATACTTGAAAAATTATAAATATTTACTAAATTAATTAACTAGTAAATAAATAATTGGTACTAAAGAATGAAACAAGGAAAATAGAAAAATTTTATTAATATAAGAGAGTACTGTAATGCCTTATAGGTTGCCTTCCCATGCTACTTAAGCCATAAAGGCAATTTGGCACTACCATCATGATTAGGCTATCTTGCCAAAGGGGTAATAAATCCCTTTTTGACTTACTTCACTTGGCTTCTAATGCTTGCCTCTCCCAGCTCTACAACTCCATGCTTGGCACAACCTCTAACCCTGACCTTAAATGGCATAGGTCAAACCCTTTCCTGAGGGATACATGAATAATTGTAACTTCTCATAATGAGGTGCCCTTTCATTTGAAGGCTAATTACATTGTTTACAATTGTTTCCACCCTTAACAAGGAATAGTTCATTACAATCTACCCCCCTTAGGCATCTAGCTCATCCTTGAGCACTTTCTTTATGTCCAGCAGCTCAACTACTGCTTCATTCTTATGCTCCTTAGCATTGGTTCCTTTATTTTCCTCATTATCATCTATACAAATAAATGATCAAAAATAATAAAACATAATTCATTACATCCAGAAAAAATACAATTTATCATTCAATATCATGATGATAAAAAAGCTAAAGGTAAGTATTTAAAATAAACTTCTTTTTTTCCCAAGTCTATTAATCACAATTTGACCATTGAACAAGTACTTCACTAATAGTTTTAATTCATAATTTCTTGGTTCGTTGATTCTTAATAGCAATGGGTCTAACTTCAAAGCTGGTGTTGGATCATAATGGCAAAGTATTCCAATCCAACACATATGGTACATCATTTTTATGAAATTTTTGTAGCAAGCTCACATGAAAACCTAGATGAATTTTTAAGGTTGTTGGAAGATTCAATTAATATGCTACTTCCGCCAATTCTTTCAGAGATTTTAAATGGTCCACAAAATCTAGTCGCCAATTTAGTATATTTTCCCAATTCAAGAGAACTTCTAATAGGTTTCACTCTCAATAATACTTGACCTCCTACTTGGAATTCTTCTTCAAGTCAATGTTGATATGCATATCCTTTATATTTATCTTGGGCATCTTGTAAATTTTGTTTAACTCTTGTGACAATGTTTTCCATTATTTTCATTTCTTCTTCCTTCCATTCCGTTCCTAAGGTTGGATCTACCTAGGTTAGTGGTGTACAGCAATTACATTCATATACTACTTTGAATGGTGTTGAATGTATAGAGCCTTGATAATTGTTATTATAGGAAAATTTTGTAGATGCAAATAATTCTCCCATGTTTTTGGTATGCTCCTAACATAGCTTCGTAGGATATCTTCTAATATTTTATTTACATGTTCAGTTTGTCCAAGTTCTATGAAGATATTTTTCCAGAATTTGGATATAAACTTGGGATCTCTATTCAAAGTAATAGATTTTGGACAATCATACAATCAAAATACTTCACATACGAATTTTTGAACTACTTCTTCTGCTATGTTTATAGATTTCAAAGCTATAGAATGTGCCATCATTGATAGATGATCAACCACTATGAAAATTGAGTCATTTTCCTTTTTGGTTATTGGCAATCCCATGATGAAATTCATAATGATATCTTCCCATTTCCAGGTTGGGACTTCCATAGCTTGTAATAATCCACTAGGTTTCCTCTATTCAACTTTTATTCTTTAATACGTTGGACAATTTTTTATGTATGAGGACATATCAATCTTCATTCTAGGATAAAAATAAGATTTGTGAATTATCATATAGGTCTTAATATAACTTGAGTGTCCTATGTATGGTACTTCGTGTGCTTCACACAATAATCTTAGTCTTTGATTTCCTTTTGGTATGCATATTCTTTATCCTTTCATTAATAAACCATTAGAGGTAAGTTGATATTGAGCCTCATAGGGAATCTTGGTTAAAATATTTTTAAAATAAGGGTCTTCTTTTATTTTTTCTTTTATTTCTTCTTCCATAGGAATCATTACCACACCTATCATTAAGTTCCACATTCGACTATGGACATAAGCTACCACATTTTTCTTATTGGGAATATATTTGATTTGAAAATCATATTCAACCAATAATTCTATCCATTACCTTTGATGAGTATTAAAAATAGGTTATGAAGATTGTTGAAGAATCCAAAGAGAAAAATAGTGATCATAACCATAGGAGGTGGAAAGAAGTTGAACGTGCCTACCAGAGAAGTAAGGGTAAAGCTATTGCAGTAGAAGAAGTTATGGAGATAAACTCCAAAAATGATATCAGCTGTGACATTTATTAATATGAACATCCAAAGGGATGTTTCCTTGTGGTGTCACACTTACAAGATTCTAGGGTGTACACATTGAATCCATGACTAGCAAGAAGGCAAGCACCTAGATGGTTGCCCTATCCTCAAGGTAATTCGAGGTAGTTCCACCAGCACCAACAATCTTATTATCCAAGTAAAGTTCTACCACAACCCTATGAGCAACATCAATAATGGAAAAAATCATAATCATGGGGAATGCCACTACCAAGATAGTAATACCCTTATAAGCAACCTTATCTATATGGGTACTATGTTTAGCAACTCGTCTCTCCAAGAAGTTCTGCAAGACACGCCTCATTTTGGCATCACTATTACCCTCCAGAGTTCCACTAAACACATTCACCATTTGCTTGAGGATAGAACCCATATCCATAACACCCTTCACATCTGTTTACACATATCCCTCTACCCTTAACCTAGTTATCTCCTGCTCCATCCATGCATGGTGAAATTCTACCACAACCACAACAAGGAAATGCTACGAAGGCTATACATTCACAACTANAGTGTTTCCTCAGATCTACACATTAGTGTTAACTCATGTTGTCTCTAATTGCATTAAGTTTGGCAATCTTCCCATGAATAGATCTAACCTAGGAAGTCCTCTCATTTACTTATAGATTGTTGAACATGAGCTATGCAAGGCTCTTCTTGATTCTGGATTTGGTATCAATCTTATCTCCCATGACATGTACAAAGCTTGGAGCCTACCACCTCTCAAGAAGAGCAACATTCATTTAGAATTGGCAGACCAATCAATCATTATTCATTTAGGATTAGTGGTGGACATTATAACCATAGTTTGTGGGTAGTCCTACTCTACCATTTTTTTGGTGATCAAGGTTGAAAACTATAAATGTAACTTCTCCATCATTATGGAAAGGGCTCGGTTAAGCATAGTATATGCATGTATGGGTATAAGGAATGTCTCCTTGGAAATCTCTAAGGAAAATGAATCTAGACATTTAGAGAAGAAGCATGTTTCATGCATCACATACAGTGATAATGGGTGCAATTGCATACAAAAGATCTAGTTCATTAAAGGTACATTCATTAAATCATGCAATTAGTATGCACATGAATAAGATATTCAAAGGTTCCTATACATAGCAACCACAAAATAGGAGGGCATCCAATGGCTGATAGCTGAGTCTGACAACAAAAAACTATACATAGAACCTACTAAGAGACTAACATATGCTTATGTTAAAGGCATGGATAATCTTGAGCAAGTTCACCACCAAGTCTCCAATGAAGAAAATGATGATACATGTTGGGAAGAGCGAGAAATCCTTGAAAATTTCAAATAAAAGATCCTAGAATTAAAAACTCTTCCAATTGGCATGGAATATGCATTTTTAAACAATCATAAGTTGGTCATAATCAATGTTAAACTTGCTCCTAAACAAAAATAAAAGTTGTTAAAGGTGGTTAACAAATTGCCAACAACCTTTGCTTGGTCATATAATGAGTTGACTAGAATTGATCTATGGATATGCTAGCATTGCCTCCACACTGAGTTGCCCATGAAGCCAAGAAGGTAGTTGCAGAGGCAACTAAATCCCAAATTTACATAGATCATCAAGGAGAAAATAGAACATCTCCTCAAGGCAGGGTTCATCTATCCCATCATGAATAGTGAGTGGATTAGCCCACTTGTAATTATACTAAAGAAAGGTGGTAAGTGGTGGATCTGTATTGACTTTAGGTTTTTGAATATGACAATATTTAAATATCATTTTCCATTGCCATTTGTGGATCAAGTGTTGGACACCATCTCTGTGCATTACTATTATAGCTTCTTGGATGGTTATAGTGGCTATAAAAAAAATCCAAATTACATCATAAGATTAGGCCAAGACAACATTAACAAGTTCCTAGGGGAATTTTTCATATTGTAAGATGCCATTTGGTCTATGTAATGCCCTTGTAACATTTTAACATCAAGTCCTTAGTATTTTTTTGCAACAGATTGGTAGTGGGGTAGAAGTCTTTATGGATGATTTTTCTACCTATGGGGCCAGATTTGAGTAATTCCTAGATCACCTTAAGAAGGTATTTAAAAAGATTTGTTAAAACAAACCTTAGGCTCAATTGGTAGAAAATCCATCTAATGCTCTAGGAAGGCATTGTGTTGGGGCACTAAATTTCACAAAGAGGGATCGAGGTAGACCTAGAGAAGATAAGGGTCAATAACACGCCAATGAGAGATAGTTAAAGATGTCTGATCGTTCATTGTACACATTGGCTACTACCAGTGATTCATTGAGAATTTCTCTAAAATCATAAGGCTGTTGGTTGAGCTTATAAAGAAAGATGCATCATTTTTTTGGACCAAGGAGTGTGAACATGCATTCCAATAGTTGAAGGATAAACTTGTAGAAAATCCAATCCTACGAGCACCAGACTAGTCCAAACCATTCCACATAATGATAGATGCATCTAGTTATGCCTTAGGAGTTATTCTTACATAGTTGGACGATAAGAAACATCCATATTACATCCACTGTGCAAGCTAAAGCATTGTGGGTGCATAATTGAATTACACCACAACTGAGGAAAATTGATGGTAGTGGTGTATGGTCTCAACAAGTTTAGACACTGTGTGCTTGGTTATAAAGTATTTTTGTACATAGATCATAGTGCCATCATACAATGATGAATAATCCAATGGTGAGTCCCTGTATCATACAATGTTTCATGATCTTATAGGAATTCAATCTCACAATGGTAGATCAAAAAGGGACTAAGAATGTGATCATTGATCATCTCTCTCAGTTAAGATGGGATAATAAAGAGGAGGAGAGTCCACTCTCTGATCAATTTCTAGATGAACTTCTCTTTACAAGAGTAATAATTGATCAGGTTCCCATGGGAAATAAAATGGTATGATGGCATCCTCACATACCTTCTCACCCATGAGATGCCACAAGCTCTAGACTTTAGGAAGTAACAATAGTTTGCTCATCAAGCAAAGTAATTCATAGAAATCAATGGACACCTTTACAAGTTGTGTGTTAATGACTTAGTTCATTGGTATGTCTCTAATGTAGATCAACTATGTGTTCTTTAGGATGCTCATGAAGGCCCTTGTAGAGGCTACTATGCAGGGAGGCACATGACCATAAAAATCCTGATGGTAGGATACTATTGGCCTACAATCTTCAGGGATGCTCACTAGTTTATTCGATCTTGTAAGCACTGTCAAAGAGATGGTGGAATGGCTACACATATGGAGGGTCCTCAATAGTGGATTCAACCACTAGATCCCTTTGACATATGGGGCATAGAATTCATGGATCCCATCACACCCATGTCCAATGGAAAGACATATATCATCTTAGCAATTAACTACTACACCAAATGAGCAAAAGTAGTAGTTGTTACCAACTGTACATCTTCTATTGCTAGTAGATTTGTACAACAACATGTTGTAAATAGGTTTGGGATCCCACACACATTGATTTCTAATAATGAAACTCATTTTATAGGTGCCACTTCTAGAAAATTAATGTAATACCTAGGGGTTAAACATAAATTAACAACACCCTATCACCCCAAGCCAATGGTCAAGTACAGGTAATTAACCAGGAGATTACAAAGATCTTAACAAGGACCATATGCAAATATAGGAGTGATTGGAACATAAAACTCAATGATACCCTTTGGGCCTACTGCTCAACATGAAAACTCACTATTGGCTACTCTCCCTACTAGCTAGTGTACATAAACTTTCAACACTCTCGATTCAATCCAAGCTTCATACACTCTCAATGGCCTATGATCTAAATATTGACCTGAGTCTAGCATAAAGAGAAAGATTGATTAATCTTAATGTGCTAGATGAGAATCAATTGGTGGCCCTATCTTTAAATAAAGTTCACAAGGCATTCAATAAGCAATGTTGTAACCTAAGAATATGGAAAGTAAAACTTCAATTGGCAAATAAGGTTCTCTATTGGAATCCCACACACATACCCTAGAAAATGAAGTTTCAAACATTGTGGAAGGGACTTTATATACTTGATCAAATCTTTTCCTCTAGGGCCATGTTAATCTACAAACTTAAGAGCCCAAATCAAAAGTAGTTGCTCAACATTCAAGAACTAAAACCTTTCCTAGAATCAAGACAAACCAGTGAAACTACCACCTTAATGAATGGACAATCACATTTAATGTTTTGGATCTCCTCCTTCCAACTTAGTCATGGGGGAGATAGCCATCCATACTAATCATCCATGTGGCTTCTTAGTTTTTCTACTTTTTTAATTTTACAAGTTATTTATTTTAAATATTTTTTTCCATTTTACATATTTTTTTTGTTTTGCACCATTCTTAGTACATTTGAACCTTTCTTGAATATTTTACACTTTCTTATATATTTTACCTTGTTTGATTTGAGTGTGATTTTCAAATTTTTACTAATAAAAGTGTTTTATTACCATAGGACATAGTGCCACTATTGTTATGTACTCATGATGGTTTGTGCTTAATATTGTAATTGTTAATGTCTAGTTTCTATTTTTGAATTCTAATGTTTGATGACTATTACATGATTTATTTTTCATCCACCCATCCAACAAAGTCTATGATTTTCATCATTCTGGGATTTTGAGGTTCCTTTCATTAAAGAAAATTTTAATCAATTTATGACCTTGGTCATTTCTAGAATTGGGAAAGATTCAAAGGTTTGTACAAGGTGTAACTTCAAGAAGACTAAATAATATTTATACTCTTCTACTTTCTTGAGTGCTAGGGTGTTTTTTTATGGACTTATTATTTGTCCATTCTAAACACTAATAGGAAGTTGAACAAAGTCTTTGCATGGTGTGGTTCCCATAAAAAAAAGGATACAAAAAAAAACATGATGGGAATTCTAAGCACATCCTTTAGACAAATAAATGGGCTACAAGAACTGGTTATGAGATGAGAAAGACATGTTACCCATGCCTAAAGGTCCCCTCTAACTAAGTCCATCTCTCACTTCCTACTTCTCTTTTCTTCTCTTTATGGAATGGTGGTTGTTTTTTGGGAGCGCTCTTATGTCTTGAGGGGATGGATCAATCTTGGAGTGGCAATGCAAAGTCACTGAAAGAGGCTAATTTTGGTCTAGACTAAGGATGGATCTTCTCAAGTAATTTTAAACACAAACTCCATAAGTAACTTCTGATGACCTTAATTTGGGATTCCATTCCACCCTCTCTATCATCCATCTATGCTTTCATAACTCACCTTACTACTAGTTTCTATGTTATGCTCACTGTCTTAGTTTGATATGTTAGAATTCTTTTATAGATTCTTTTGGGTTGGTCCTTAACTTTTTATAATCATTAAATCAACTGTGGGACTCACAAACTCCTTATTTGAGGTTATGCAAGGTCAAAAAGGTCATGGGCATACTATGGGAAGGACCCACTTGCATATCTCTTGGTTTGGATAGTTAAGCCCCTTACCTTAGACATTGCTACAATCCTATCTTTCACATATTTTGTAATGTATCTTGCTTTGTGCTCCTTAAAAATTTCATTAAATTCATTCTCCAAAACATTTTCTCAATTTTCTAAATTTTTTGAGCTTCAAAACTGATGAGTTGCCATTTTAGTTAATCACGATATCACGTACGTGATATCGCAGCTTGTCTCCTCATCTATAAATAAGAGGTAGAAAGTTCCAATAAGCATTAGTTTTAGAGTTAAGTTTTTAGTTTTTGTTTTTCCTCTCAAGCCTTCTTTCCTAGTGTATGCCTGTAGTGTGGTGATTATAATTGTGCAACATCCTTATTCGAGTGTGACGTACTTGGACACGCACATGATTGGAAATAAAGATCGTGATTACTTCATCATTTCAGTATTTACTTAGCTTAATTATTTATTTAATTGTTATTTACTACTTTCGTAGTTAATCTCTTCTCACCCTAAACTCATATTAAACATGGAATGAGTACAACTTAATCACGAGCATTTAAGTGTGACTACTTAGTAACTTAGTAGCATACCTAGGATATGCACTTGGTAATCCCAATGGTAGTCATGCATGAGGTCCAAGATGTGTATGGATGATTAAGGAATGGATGCTCATCGCACGTAGGCTATCTTAGATTCTCTCTCACCCTCTCTCTCTTAGCTTAGTTAATATTATTTTCCATTATCTCCAGGAGTAGCATTAGTATAAAAACACATCATACACCTCACTTTGGACTAAACCATATTTGAAAAGCTAATACTAGTCCAGGTGGGAAGACAATGAACTATGACCTAGGGATAACTATTTAGAGTTCACAACTAGTTCGTCTATGGAGTTTGACTAGATCATGCATGAAATGCTCGTATTCGTATGGTTGAGTGTAGGGGTACCTTTCCACTCATCATAGGCACCGTTTCTAGGGATGGTGCTAGTTATCTAGATTAGTTATATCATACAAGGTCATTGTATAGGAATTCATGATATATCTTTTAGAAAGAAATAATTATAAAAGTCACATATAAATTCACACATAATTTTACAACCATTCCTCTCCTACAAGACTATGATAATGCCACACCTAGTGAGGAAGTTCATTGGAGAACCAATGAATTATATGATAATGAAGATTGGAGTATGCAACCTGAAGTAGGGGTTTCTTATAGCCATACACGAAAGCAACATCATCCCAACACACAAAATCATAACTTACCCAATGACAATGAACCCCTATTGGCCACTACAAGCCTAACGCAAATACAAGAGGCTGTTCGAATCTCCCGTAGGCATCGTAAAGAGAGCTATCTACCTAAGCCCGATTTAAACAACTTCCCTAATTTTTTAGAAGGCTATGACTTAGATCTGGATCAAGCCTTCTACAATGCCTACACATGGAACAACATTGATAATGGTTGGCAAAAACTCAAGCTCTTTCCTATGACACTCGTTGGCCAAGAAAAAGTATGATATAGATCGTTAAAACCAAATTCAATACAAGATTGGTCAACAATGGTAGAACTTTTTAACGAAAGATATCAAACCTACTTAAGAGTGTCAACCTTGAGGAAACAGATCCAAGAGTGGAAACAAGCACAACATGAACCCTTGGACATGGCCTTAGAAAGATATTATGCACTGTTAAACAACTGTACAAGCCATGTGTTCTCCGAGGAAAGGCTAATGTACCATAACATTGATGGGCTTCATGGTGCAATATGAGAAACCCTATGGATGTATGCCCAAGGTCAACTATACGAACTATGAACCCATCAATTCCAAGAGCTTATTAAGCAGGTAGCAAAAGAAAAAGGAGAAATGACTAGATGGGAGAGTGTTGAAAAAGATTAACAACCCCCCAATCTCAACTTAACAAAGGTCCATAATCATAAAAAGGAGAAATCAACCTATCACAAGGGAAAAGAATCATCTTTGCCAGTACAACAATCATTAGAAGAAGTCAAGGAAAAAATCAATGAGATGTTGGAATGGACATATAAAAACTGTGGAGAATATATTGATATTATTGGAGATAGAGTTTTGACAACCCAAGAAACAAGAAAAAATATCATTAGATAATCAGAAAGAAGGAATTAAGGAAATAAGAGCTCAACTACCAATCATACGTATGAATGCAACATTTTCTTGTACGATCACCCCAAGGGCCAGTGCCCAATCCTGTTACATTAATATGAGCATTGGGAAAATACATTACATCCAAAATTCGTATAGAGATATTGTGTTTGATCATAGTGGCAAAAATCCCAATTGTGGGGAAAGCCATCCCTAAATTGGAGACACCCTTCATATCATCCGAATCTAAACACCTACCTAGTTCAACATCCTCTTGCCCTGACTAGGTCAACATACTCTATCTCACTGCATTACCATTCTCCTCAATATTATCAGCCCATGTCCTCAACACAACCACTACCTTTTTCACCTTAAACTTCTCCTAATTTTCAACATTCTCATCCTTTCCCTCCTTCATTGCCACCAACTATTCCTAAGGTGTTTGCACCATAGCAACAACCTCTGAATGTTACTTGTGCTAATATTGCCAACAATAGTGAGAGACCTCAGCAATGTCAAAGGTGTCCCTTCTTTAGAAATGACCATAGGAAGGGACAACACAATTCTAAGGCCACTTCATTCTCTAACTCAACACAAGTCCAACACTATGGTGCACCCTTCTCTTCGAACCCAACGCCTCATGTCACTTCATTAGGGCCACCAATTAATACTCCAACAACCATATAGCCTAATGAATACAACCATGGGGGGAAACATCTTGATCCTTGCATACCATCTAATGGTTACAAATATCATAGTGGGTCAACTCTTTATCTGGGAACCACATCTTATAAATTTCCCGACTATACTTACTATAATCAAGTGTGTGAACCCCAATGGGGTAAGTATGGCCAAGTTTCAATACTTCCAACATGCAAGGATCCTCATATTTCATTTATTAATCCTTGCCATCCTCAACCGTTTAGTTATGGGGGATAACCCCCATTCTAATAACAAGCAGGATTAATAACCACTTTTCACTTTTCATTTTCTTTAATTTTGCAACTTTTTGTTTTCCATTTTTTCATTTTCTTGTTTTATCTTTTTGTCTTTTCAGGTTTTTCTAAGTAATCTCATCTACGAATAAAACACTCATGTGGCTCATTGGTTGAGGTGTGTTCTATGTTATTGAATCTTGAGTGATCAATTATTTGGACAATGAGCCCATTACACCCACTCATCCATTCTACAAATAAGAGGTTTTGTTCGAGGGTACAGTGATATTCTTGATATCTTTGAAACTTAAAATTAATTTTGTGTTCATTGTACCCATAATGAAGAAAGATGGATCAAGAGGGAATGATTAGGGTGTGACTTCAAGTGAACTTGTAGATTCTCTTTGGTGATGTTTATGGGAGTTATCATGCAACATGGTTGTACTAAGATCCTTGTAGATCTAACGAAAAATGGAAATAAGAGTAATCAAAAGGGCACTCTAAAATCCAATACTTTTCTAGGGGGTTCCACTGGAAAGACATGCATCCATGCCTGAAGTTTGGTGGCTTCTTTTGATTAAGTAATTGAAAAAGAAAAGAAAAGAAGAAAAGCAAAAAAAAAGGAAAGTGCCACAAAGAAAAAATCACTCCTCCCTTGAACAAAATGCCAAGTGATCATACGCCTTGTTGTTTTGGTACTCTCATAGTCACTCATCATGGGATGAAACAATGTGGTGTCACTGATTAGAGGAATGGACTTGGTTTTGATCTTGAAACGATGGGTTAATGACATGTTAATCATGCTTTTCACGTAGGATTCATTGTGCCCTGGGTCAGTTACCTCATGCCCCAATCTCTACAATTCCTTCTATACCCCATTTCATCTCACTATTCATGTAATTGTTACTTGTATCTCGTATAGCATAGAATTCTTACCTCATTTTAGTGATATTTATATGTGTGTACTTTGTGGAGTCAATGCAGATTAAATTTAACCCTTCTAGTTCCCACAAACACTTTTAAGTGTGGTTACATAAGGGTATTATAGGTTGAAACCTACTTTGGGGAGGATCCACTTGTGTAATTTTTTGTAATTTTCACTTATGACACAGCTCACACACACCATTTCTTACCCTAAGCATATTTTTCATGCTATTATTTCCCTACTACCATCCCTCTAAATTCCAAAGTTCCTATGTACCATCACATACCCCTTTTTCTCCCATCCAAGGTCCTTATTGATAAATTCCACACCATCATAATTATTTGTGCCTTTCGAACTAATTGAATTACCTTAGAACCTCTTACCAACCGCCCAATGTCCTATGTTTACAACATCAATTTCAAAGAAATATAAAAATATCTTAAAAATTTTGGTATCTTTTATTGTGCCCAATATCACTAAAGTTGAGATATCATGTACGTGATGTATCATGCGCGATATTGCATCCTGTCAAACTATAAACAGGTGATCTCCCATCCCCCCCCCCCCCCCCCCCCCCGCAACACTTAACCTCATTTTCCACAATTCATGCAGGGGAGTTTTTTAAATTTTTCTCTACGACTTGCGATTACGCGTCCCTTGCTTTCATATCCATAACTTGCTTGTTGTTACTCTAATTTTGACTCCATTTGAACCTACTTGAACCTAGAGTGTTCAGCTTAGTCATGGGGGAGGGGCACATGCCGAATAGCACATAATTGTTTTGAAATTCATCATCACCCGGAGGACATCTTTAAGGGTAATTAGTTGTAAAATTAAGAATCCGCATAGCTATACTAGAAAATTAAACTTGGAAACCACCTAAGCAAAGAGGACTCGATATTATAATATTTCAAGGACATGTTCTTTCAATAATTAACATCACATGGAGATAAATTAAATTAATTAAGGCAAGAAGTAAGGTATAACTTAACTTCGGAAATGAACTTACTAATGCTTAGCCTCGTGTGATTGCAGATAGCCTTGAAATGTGGATAATAGAAAAGTCCTACTCAAGGTGGAAGCAAATGACCAAGGAGAGGCAGAGAACAAGTCCCTACCAGACAACATGTAGAGTAGGAGGAACAATCTCTAGCATTCACCAAGAAGACCCTACTACTGTACAGTCTAGGTAGGTAGGAGGAGCTGCTGCTGCGCCTGAATAGGGACAACATCTCATGTTGCCCCAAGATTGTATCTAGGCTATCCATGAAAGGTCCACATTCACTGCAGTGATTGTGGAATTAAACTTTGAATATTTTGCAGAGTTTTCTCCTGAGGCTGTTAGGGACCACCTCACAGGGTCCCCGTTATGGCCTATCCTCTCTGAAAGCGGTGCCTGGTACTTAGAGGAAATGTACCAATTCTGGCACAACAAAGAACAAGGAACCAACATTAACATTTGTGGTGTGATAGTTGATTTCTCTATGTAGGCCATTTTGGAAGCATTAAACCTTCCAAATACAGGGCCCAAGGTTGCTCAGTTGTCTATCCATTGAAACACTAATTTCGGCCTAAAACTTTGAAGCAAGAATGACTCACACTTGAGCTTTCGAAGGAAAAATTTGGAAGAACACACACTAGCTTGACCTGGACAACTCACGCTGCAAATTGAACACATTTTTCACACTCACACTGGTACTCACGTTGCAGTCATGCTAGTAGCATGAGTCTAGCGTGACCAACTTTGTCACCTCCAAAAATCAAGTAAAAAAAGGATCAAAATCTGAGAGTGCAAGCCATCCTCAAGGTCACTAATGTCCACTCTAGGTTGCAGCATTCAGAATTCAAATTTGGAGACAAACTATTCACATTTCCTCAGGTCATGCTACACGTCACGCTATCGTCATGCTACAGGTCACGCTGTGGTCATGCTGTAGCGTGAGTCCAGCGTGACCTATGCAAAAGTGGCTCAAAACAAGGTACTTTCAAGCTTAATTTTTCAATCACAATCATGGTAATCACCACACTTCAAGAAACAGGCTTCAGAAATTCAAAAATTAGTGTGAAATGTGTCATTCCCCTTACTCATGCTATAGGTCACGCTGTGGTCATGCTGTAGCATGAGTCCATCATGACCACTATTCATCAACGTGAATAATATTCATCAGTGTGACCACTATTCATCAGTGTGAGCACTATTCATCAACGTGAGCTTTATTCATCAGCGTGAACACTATTCATCAGCGTGAGTACTATTCACACCTAAACAAAAGCACTCCAAACGCATGCTAAGGACACACTAGGACCAAATCAACTCACGTTGGGAGCCTTGATGAAGCAGAGATGCCTCAAACAACCACAAAACAAGTCAAATCGACATCCGTCAACAGCCGATTTAGGGACCAAGAAGTTTCAAGTGAGCCAGAGTCAATTTTCCTTGTTATTTCACTATAAATTTTCATCATTTGTCATTCATCAAGTTCTTATGCTCCGAATTATGCTTTCATGAGTGTAAGCTAGCTTGAGGAAGTTGTCACATGTTGTAAGATACAATGTATCTAGTCAAAAACGTAGCCCACCTACACATGACCAACTCACACACAGCTATCCATCAAACACGTGTCACACGATCTATTTTTCTCTCATCTCTCAGCTGTTGATTCCATCCATGGATTCCATGCCTAAACCTAGCCAAGACCTTTAAATACCCTATCAATTCACATAAACAGGGGGATTTTTGGGGACAATTGACAATTTTAGAAGTTGATGGCTTGGGAAGCATTGACTAGCAGCAGCCTAGGACGCTCAGACACACTTGAATCCTAGCATCCGAGCACTTCACACATCATCTCGAGGCTTAGCGCTTGAGCTACCATCCACACATGCATCTATGCTTTGACATGTGCACATTATTATTTAAACAATACAATACAGTTCATTATTTCCTACCATTTACATTGTTTACTCTATTTATGCTCTGTTTACAATACATTTTTGCATACATTCTATTTAAATTTCGTGCGTTGCCATTTACAATTCGAACATCAGTTTACGATAACCCAACGTAGGCCATAGCTTACATTTGGGGAAGTCCTTGGTTGATTCGTGTGTAGACCATCCAAGACACTCTGCCTTCACTTTTCTTTTCCAGCTTGCCCTCAGGTGAAGGTAGGATCAGCTGTGTCTACCCGATGATCTTTCGGTGTTTTTTTTCCTTCCAACCTTACACCGATGATTTAGGTTAATACAGTAAATTGGCGCTAGAAGGAGGGCTGAACTTGTTTTCCATTTAATCAAAACGTGATCACATTACCTGTTAAACACTGCATAGATCAAGTGTTGAAACTAAAGCCCAACTCAACTTACTCATGCTAAGGTCTCTCATGTAGAGACTCACTCACACTCTGCTTGCTCATGCTGAACCCTGTCACACAAGCTAAGCTTGCTCATGCTGAACTCTATCACACATGCTAAGCTTGCTCACGCTGAACCCTATCACACACGCTAAGCTTACTCACGTTGTGCTAGCTACTCATGCTGACAAGCCCAGTCACTCACACATCACACGCTGCAGGCTGCACATGCTGCAGGTTAGTCATACTACACATGCTGCACGTTGTTAGCTTGGACATGATATCATGGAATCTTCCCACATCCTCACACCTGAACAATATAACTTCATTTGTATGAAAATCCAAGCCAACTTGCCTATCGATCGCATGGAAAGAGAGGCAAAGCGACACTATGAGCTCATCTACAAGGGAGGTCATGTTCACTCCCTCGGCATTTGACATAATCCCCCTTTCTGAATACCATCAGCAACTCATGTTTCAGCTTCTCATGGCAAGGAGTCAAGCCTTACAACCACCTTCGATAGAGCCTCAGAATGGAAATGAGGAAGATGACTTTGCCACCCAGTCTGAGCATGGGGATTCGTACCATACCATCAGTCCTCGTGCCTATAGAAACCCATTATTCCAACCTTTCATGGAGGGAACCATGCTTCCTCCTTCATTTTCATACATGCAAGAACTAGCTTCTCAAAAAGAAATACTAGCTTCCACGTCCATCCATTACATACCATGAGTATAAACCCATGGGGCACCTTTAACTACTTCAATGCAACACCTTCAGGGTGTCACCTCACAACCTGTGGCTGGGTAGTGGGTTTTACCAGCTATCTAGTAACACCAACCTACTCTCTATAATGTACCACACCCTCTAATCCCATCTCTGAATGTTTCTTCACCACAACAACCAGCAATCCAACAGTATCCCTTGCCATAAACAATGCAACAATCAAATTACTACCAATCATAATCCATTCAACCTACTGGTCTGCCTACCATCCAATAGTGGGTAAACATAAAGAAAATGATGCACATGTTAACTAAAGAGGTAAAGCACCTTAAAACCACAAACACTGAGGACAAGGTGTTGGACTTCTATCAAGATGATCCAATCAACCCCTCAGTTCCACTGTTAACCTTGCCAAAGGGAGTCTCATTACCCTAGCTAACCAAGTACAATGGAAAGGGAGATCCAAATGCCCACCTAGTAACATTTTGAACAGAATGTCTATTACTTCAAGCCTATCCTCATGCAATTCTGCATATATTTGCTATGTCCTTAATGGGGAAAGCCTTAAACTGGTACCGATCTTCACCCCATAACTCCATATCCTCTCTAGAGGATTTGTTACATCAATTTGTCACCTGTTTTAAATATAATCTAAAGCCTAAAGCCACATTGAATAGCCTGATTAAGATTAAACAGGCACCATTAGAGCTAGCACAAAAATTTATCCAAAGGTGGACTGCAACTCTCAATGAACTTCACGAGCCCATCCTTGAAACATATCTTCTTACCATACTTAAGGTAGCTGCAAATTACTTTGTTAAATCGAAACTTTATTATTTGAAAGCTCGTACCTTGAGCCAAGCATTCGCAAAAATTAAAGAGATAGAAGAGGTGGCACAATCAAGCAATGACCCAACTTATGTGGCCTACAGAAACTAACATACTTGCAAGCAAAACACAATTGTGACAACGATGGTCATAATCACAAAAGCAACCAACTAGGGCCCAATAGCTAAGCAACCTAAAGCCCCAGTTAACAAAGTCTCCAACTTTGGCACCAACTCACCTACAATGGTAGGGGCCACCTCAAGGCCCAACATTCAATGCAAGGACCACTTAAAGTATACACCACTACCAATGCAACCCTCTCAACTATTGGAGCAACTCTTAAAAGTCAGGAAAATCTAACACAAACACGTGTCGGTAGTTACCTACCAAAAACATGATAGGTACTATGAACTACTAAGGAACCCCACATTAGTAGTACCAAATGAGCCCCTGGTTCCACAAAATTTTAAAGTGAACCAATACTGTCATTACCATCAAATGGCTGGTCACGGTATAGACAACTGTCACGCCCTACAAGATGACCTACAAGGAATGATAGAATAAGGCCAACTGGTAATTGACATAGCAAGTCAATCCAACATAGAAGATGCCTCCTATGTCATAAATTCCATTAGCATAGGTGGCAAGTGCAAACCTGTGCAACAACATTTTGTGAACCATGTGCCTCCTAACAAGACAAAGGTCTCCCTGGCCCCCACAAGCAAGAGGCCTCCCTTTGTTCTCAAAGTGCCACCCCAAGCACTCACAACACCCTTTATGGTCAAGGTTCTACAAAAATTGTCCACTAAGACATTAAAATGGCATGACTCATCTGCTAAGATGTTAAACTAGCATGAATTGTCCATTAAGATGTTAAATTGGCATGACGTAGCAACAAAAACTGCTAAGAAACCTTTTGTCATCAAGGTGCCACAACGTGATGGCCCCTCACCTACTTGAAGCCCAATAGTGGATAACATCTCAATTCCTCCTCCTTCAAGGGATGATCCCACTAGCAACCTGGGTAGGTCCACCAAATGGAAATGCAAGAGAGTAAACAAGTACCTCGCAAACCCCATGGCCAAAGCAAAGGCCACAACTAGCAAACAACAACTAAACACTGGGGCCCCTACCCCCAATCAGGTAAAGAAAACCAAGCCCAAGTCCCCTCTGGAAGAGATCTATCTGTCAAACCACATGGAGGAAGTCACAGCCAACACAATGGCTAATGACAAGGACTTCGTAGCTGCATTAACCTAGGTAAAACAAACACTCAAGCAAAAGAACACAATGTTCATCTTGTACAACCTGGTCATGACCTCATCTGCTCACTACCAAGCATTGGCCTAGGTCTTGGCCTCCATTCCTGTTACGAAGGACATTCCTACAAATGAGACATCCATCTATGCAATGATGTCATTCCCTACACCATAAGAATTGGGTTCAACAAACTTAACCTTTCGTGATGATGTAGTCAAAGGCAACCTTGCATGAGGGGAAGTCACTACAGCTCCACTATCCATTAGCATTCGTGTTGAACAATGTACCATCCGCAGGGTACATGTTGATGATGGTGTAGCAATGAACATACACTTGTACTCCGTCATCGACAAGCTAGGCCTGGCAGATGAAATTAGGCCAACCAAAACCACGTGTCTAAAATCCTTCAATGGATCACGTGTCATAGTCATGGGTAGAATCAACTTAGCCTTTGTGGTAGGAGAGGAATTCCCCACTAGTGCTAGTTTCACCATCATAGAGGAGATGCTAGGTTTTAACATGATTCTAGGAAGGCCTTAGCTAGCCCAACTAAGGGCCATCTCCTCTCGCATCCACCAAGAAATCCATCTTCCATACGAAGGTGGTCAAGTTATCATCCATGGTGATAATGCCTCCTCTTCAACTATCCATGACATAAACATGGCACAAGTTTTGGAAGAAGAGTTTCTTAGTGGTACACCTATAACAACCAATGCAACACCTAAGGCTAACACACCCAAATGAGTGGTTGAAGTCAATAGCCCCCCAGAGGATCCTAAACCTTGCATGCTCCCTAATCAATGCCTAGTTAAGAAGCAACTACATGACCAAGACTTTCCCTTGGCCAAAAATGCATGTGCCTGCCTACACTTTGCCATGCATTTTTGACTTTTGTCTACATTGCACTAGCCTATGCATTTACATTTTCCCCGCTCACATAGATCACACATTTTGCTTTGTTTACACATTCATCAACTTAGTCTACACATTTCATAAAAACATAAAACTATAAAAACACATGGCCCAAAAAGGCCTTAAAGTAGCATACGACCCGAAACGACCTAAAACTATGACTTTTGGCATTACTTTTCTTTCATTCATACATTTCAACTCTATGTACAACAGGTGTCACTTGATGTTGTTTTCTTCCTAGTTCATCTTTGTAGGATCTTGCAGACACATAACATGACCATGCATGTAGCATCACACCTTACACAAGAAAGGTAAGCACAGACAATCTGCTATGACTATAAACTGGCATAGACAGTCCTAGCATGATGACTTAAAACTGATACCACAAAATAGTCTTGGCATCATGACTTAAAACTGATATCATAGAATGTCCTGGAGTCATGAAAATAAACCAAAACCATAGAGCTTTCTCTAGTATGACACTAAAACTACCACGTTTTTCCTCCATGACATCAAACTAGCATGCAGAGTCCACTAAGACTATAAACTGGTTTTCCTCTTCACAGTCTGCTATGACTATAAACTAGCACTGCACTATCCTCTACAATGCTAAACTGGCACCATCTAAGGGATTATGATGTGAAACTAGCCCACAATAGTCTGCTAAGACTATAAACTGGCAACATCATTGACGACCAGGCAAAAATTGAAAAGATGTGTTCCTGCAATTGGCTATTCATGTTCTACAAAGACTTGTTGCATAATTTTTCTCATGGGCCTTGATGAAGCTGATGCTATTCATGATCCTGTTTGTTTTGAAATTGCACATGGTGGATCCATCTCCTTGGTTTTTTTTCAAGTTTAAAGTGCTTAGTTATCCATTTTGTTTGTGGTTTTCTTGTCTTCTTGGAGTTGTGTTTGTAGGATGAAACTCCTGAGGCATTCATGGATAGATGCACTTCATCATGATGACAAGGTATCACATTCTTCTTGACGCACATAACTGGATTAATCAATTCGTTCATAAGTACATTCCTGACTCCCAATACATTCCTTATTTTCCCATCATGCCCCCCTTGTCCTATTTAATTACATTCCCTAGATACATTGAATCCTACTCATCTCAAGACCTTTGATACACTATTGCACACTATGATCCTCTAAGTAGTTGTGATGCAAAACACAGTATATGATGCATGACACAAAAAAGCAAGTGCTCAAACATGAGCAAGTCACTAAAGCAAGCTCTTTCAAAAACACCAAAGAGAACAAAAAGAAAAAGAAAAAACAAAACAAAGTAGAAATGGAAGAAAAGAGAAACAAACAAAAAGGAAAAAACAAAAAGGTCAAAGATCCAAGTGCCCAGAAAAGGTCTTCATGACCTCGTTGACATCATAAACAAAATACTATTGGCTATTCTCATACAAGCCCCAGGCAAGAAGGCAATTGTCTTGAAAAATAAGTACACTCATGTATCAAAAAGACCATGTTGCACATCATCGTGTGGATTTGGTTGTTTACAATGAGTCACATAAACACTCTACAAGAGTCCTGTTTCTCCAAAGAACGCACCTCCAATGTCTTGGCTCCGAGTCTACTGAAACACTGGCTATTGACAAGGACCAAGGATATAGCTTGTTCATGTGAGTGCATTTCCTCTCCCACAATTTTGGTAGCAATCATAACCCTTGATCAACTCCTAGCTTCCCTTGGTTACAATTAATTACCTGCATCTTGAACCTCATTACCTCAATCCCATGTACTTGTGAAAATGGAATGGTGCGATGATATCCAACCAAGGGTTGATAGTTAATGTTTTGATGCTTTGTTGTTCATGGTGTTTTGCACTTCTTTTTCGACACCTCTTGGGTGGATTCCTCCAAACATCAACAAAGAGGGATGAACGAAACACCACTAATTTTGGCCTAACACTTTGAAGCAAGAATGACTCACACTTGAGCTTTTGAAGGAAAAACTTGGAAGAACACATGCTGGCTTAACCTGGACAACTCATGGTACAAATTGAAAACATTTTTCACACTCATGCTGGCACTCACGTTGCAGTCACGCTGGTATTGTGAGTCTAGCATGACCAACTTTGTCACCTCCAAAAATCAAGTCAAAAAAGGGTCAAAATATGAGAGTGCAAAACATCCTCAAGGCCACTAACATCCACTCCAAGTTTCAGCATTCAGAATTCAAATTTGGAGATAAACTATTCGCATTTCCTAAGGTCACGTTGTGGTCATGCTGCAGCGTGAGTCCAGCATGACCTACCCAAAAGTGGCTCAAAACAAGGCACTTTCAGGCTCAATTTGTCAATCAAAATCAGGGTAATCACCACACTTCAAGAAACAGGCTTCATAAATTCAACAATTAGTATGCAACATGTCATTCTCCTCAGTCACGCGACAGGTCACACTGTGGTCATGCTGCAGTGTGAGTCCAGCGTGACCACTATTCATCAGCATGAACACTATTCATCAGCATGATCACTATTCATCAGCATTATCACTATTCATCAGCATGAGCACTATTCATCAGCATGAACACTATTCATCAACATGAGTACTATTCATGCCCAGACAAAAGCACTCCAAACTCTCGCCAAGGACATACCAGGACCAAATCAACTCATGCTAGGAGCCCTGGTGAAGCAAAGATGCCTCAAGCAACCACAAAACCACTCAAATCAACATCTTGTAATAGCTGATTTAGGGATCGAGAAGTTTTAAGTGAGTGAGAGTCAATTTCCCTTTTCATTTCATTCTAAATTTTCATCATTTTTCATTCATCGAGTTCTTACGCTCCAAATTATGATTTCGTGACCATAAGCTAGCTTGAGTGAGTTGTCACACGTTGCAAGATACAATGTATCTGGACAAAAATGTAGCCTGCCTACAAACGACCAACTCATACACAGCTGTCCATTAGACACGTGTCACACGATCTATTTTCCTCTCATCTCTTGGCCATTGATTCCATCCATGGATTCCATGCCTAAACCTAGCCAAGCCCTATAAATACCCTATCAATTCACATAAATAGGGGGCTTTTTGGGGAGGGCTGGCAATTTTGAAAGTTGATGGCTTGGGATGCATTGACCAGTAGCAACCTAGGATACTCAGACACACTTGACTCCTAGCATCCGAGCACTTCACACATCATCCCGAGGCTTAGCGCTTGACCTGCCATCCACATGCGCAGCTACGCATTGACCAGTGCACATTCTTGTTTAAACAATACAATATAGTTCATTATTGCTTTCCATTTACATTGTTTGCTCTGTTTACACTCTGTTTATAAGACATTTCTTCATACGTTCTGTTTAAATTTCATGCATCGCCATTTACAATTTGAACATCAATTTACAATAACCCAGCGTAGGCCATAGCTTACGTTCGAGGAAGTCCTTAATTGATTCGTGTGTAGACCATCCAGGGCACTCTACCTTCGCTTTTCTTTTCCAGCTTGCCCTCGGCAAAGGTAGGGTCAGCTGTGTCTGCCTAATGATCTTTCGATGTTTGTTTTCCCTTCTAGCCTTACATCGACGATTTAGGTCAGTACACCCGTTCAGACCCCAATATGCAATGAGTTTTGTTGGAAAGGGCATATGGCAAGGAAGATAAGATGTTTGGGGAGTTGACGATGGAAGAAAGGATTTATTTTAAAATAGGAACTTATCACCTCTTCCCCACAAAGGGCTTAAAAAGAATTTCAACATATGTAACAAGATGATGTGCAGTGCTGATGGGAAAGGTTAACACTAACCTACCTCATCTATACTTTACGGAGATCTTGAGGGGATTCGAGGAATGGAAGATAGGGAAGATGGCATTGCCCTTCCCTTGCCTTATTAGGAAGCTATGTTGACGTGCTGGTATCAGAGAATACACTAATGATGTCCTTTGAAAATCCTAGAATGCTTCATATCCTAAATTGTTAAAGCCACTAGCTGCAAGAAAAATCACTGGTGAGATGCTGGGACCAGAACAAGAAAAAGAACAGATGACTGGGCCAACTGCAACTCAACTTGTCAGATCCAATCAACTTCCAAGTACGAGACCTAGCCAACAACAGGAAGTAAGGCCTAGCATGAGTCAAGATCAACCACCGCCACCGCAAGACTACAAACCGTCGATGAGCCATCTCAGGGCCATCGCTGGGATGGTCAGTTGGGGAAGTTGTGATCATACAAATCTCTTCTACGTCATTGATGATGTCATACAACCCACAATTTCTTTGGATCGTGCAAGGGATGAGGTGTCCATCCACATAGGAGGAGGGGAAAGTACTTGGTCACAACAAATCTCGGGAAATGCTGCATCTTTCCAAGTGCAATTAGAAACTGGTGAAGGGGCCACAGTGATGGTCATGTAGCACTAGGATGCAATGGGAGCCACAAAAGTGGTTGTAGAACACATTAAAGAGTCATTCAATGTACCTGTTATACCATCGGTAGTTTTCACAGGAGCACGTGATGCTCAAACTTTGGCTAGAACCTCAATGACTCCTATGAAACATGAGGATGTGTTTGATCGATTGCTACAAATAGGACAAGTAATGACGTCCCTGTTTGAGATCTCTCAAGATGTTACAACAATTCAATCAAACCTCATTTCCACTAAGGGAAAGCTAGTCTTGATAGAAGTGATGGTTGAGCATGCTGAAGCAGAGGTGCAAAAATTGCAAAAAAAAGCTCATGGCCTTACAAGCAGCATAGCGAGACCCTTCTCAATTCGTTCCCGCAGACCAGCTGGACAGCTTCAAAACTGAGCAACTAACCAAGCTACTAATAGAGAATAAAAAGGTGGCTAAAGAAAAAGAGAAGGTTGTTTGGGATGCCTCTGCAGCACAAGCGCAAACTCATGTGCATACTAAGTCACTCAAGGCCTTACAAGAGAAAAACAAATCGCTTGCTGCCGACAACCTTCGATTGACCTCTGTGAAGAAGCGAAAGAATGTTCTCGAAGAACACTTTCATCAGTTGTGAAAATAATTCATTTGGATCAACCAAGACATGAGCCATTTAGCTAGGGAGAATTGAACCCTCTCAATGCAGAAGGTACATGCCATCTGCCAAAAGATAGCTATCGAAATAAATGTGGGCAAAATAAGGCTAAACAGCATGAAAACCTAGAGCACTTCTGGGACCAGGTGGGGATGTACAAACAGATCCTTGAGAAGGAGATCCATATGGCCAAGGCCCACATCAACACTATCAATGCTTAACAAACTGACCTTCAGGCCATATTGGACACATATGCCTTAGCCCATCAAGCAGAAGTTAAGAACCAGGACCTGCAGATTCAGGATCTAACAGAATACATGGAGTTGGCAAACCTGTGATATGCCAACCTTGCCATGTTAACAACAAGGCACCTGAGGACAGAGCTCGAACAACAAGTAGCTACTACCTACAAAAAATATGAAACAAAATTTGCAGAACACAAGAATATATTACAAAAACTAGAAACTGAAAATTTTGAACTTAAGGTGGTGAAAACAAGCTACCAAGGACAAAAAGGTGTTGCAATAGATTTGGCTCGATAGCTTGCAGAATTTTGACAATATAAAGACAAAGCTAGAGCCTCTGAGGAGGAATGATGGGTGTTTGTAGCTTGATATGTCAAGGAAAATTAAATGTTTTCGCAACTACCCTGCCCATGGGAGGTGTTGACTCCATCAAACGTCGTAACATTAGCATGGACAACACAAGATCCTCAGACCAAAGAGTAGAAACTCCAGGCCATACTTCAACACCATCAAGTCCCAAGACCTGGAGCACAAGACAAGGGGAAAACACCTATGGAGAAGCCACGGCCACCAGGAACTACATGAGTTCTATCAATTTTGTAGCTATAGGATTCCCTTTCGCATTCTTTGTGTTGTATCTCAAATTTTTTTATTTTCACACTACGGCATCAACCCATTCTTACCATTCAATAATCCTATGCCTATCCACTATGTAATCAATGAATCTTGTTCTCACTATTACTTGAGGATGAGTTTTCATTCAGTCATGGGGGTATGATGAGTTGCCATTTTAGTTAACCGCAATATCGCGTATGTGATATCATGTACACGATATCGTAGCTTGTCTCCTCATCTATAAATAAGAGGTAGACAGTTCTGATAAGCATTAGTTTTAGAGTTAAGTTTTTAGTTTTTGTTTTTCCTCTCAACCCTTATTTCCTAGTGTATGCCCGCAGTGTGGTGATTGTAATTGTATGACATCCTTATTCGAGTGTGACGTACTTGGACATGCACATAACCAAAAATAAAGATCGAGATTACTTCATCATTGCAAGATTCACTTAGCTTAAGTATTTATTTCATTGTTATTTACTAATTTCTTAGTTAATCTCTTCTCACCCTAAACTCTTATTAAACGTGGAATGAGTATGACTTAATCACAAGCATTTAAGTGTGACTACTTGGTAACCCAGTAGCGTACCTAGGATCTACGCTTGGTAATCCTAGTGGTAGTTAAAACACCAAAAAATTTCAGGTTTGAAACAAGAACGATTCACGTCCCTTTTAGCATTTGAGAGGCAAAACTTAACTAAGACATGGAACTCACACCCAACTTGCTCAAGCCAGCTTGCTCAATCCAACGTGCTCATGCTATCAAGCTAGCTTTCCCTCAACATGACCAANAGCCAACGTGCTCATGCTATCAAGCTAGCTTTCCCTCAACATGACCAACCCTTCAAAGCTTCCAAATCAGGTCAAAACAATCCTAATTTGAATGGGCAAGGCCCCCTTGGGCCCACTGATGATTACTCCAATTTTTAGCATCCAAAATTCAATATTTCAAGTCAAAATCACACAACTCTTGCTACTCACGCTGAGGTCACGCCCAGGTCATGCTGGAAGCTTGAGTCTAGCGTGAGTCCAACGTGAGTAACTCAAAAATGCCTCAAAACAGCCCCAAAATAGCATCAAAATGGTCTAATTTCGAGGGTACAACTCACCCTCAAGGTTCATTAATGATTTTTCCAAGTTTTAGCATCCAGAACTTCATATTTCAGCTCCAAAAATGTTCATTTTCATTGCTCACGCCCAGCTCACACCCAGCTCATGCTAATAGCGTGAGCCCAGCATGAGTTACCAAAATGACCTGAATCAAGGCACAGACAGACTCAAATTCAACTTGCAATTCATCCCTAAGGGCAGGAAGTAGTTACACTTGAAAGAAAAGTCTCAAAAAATTAAGATTTTATGTGAAATGTACCATCCTAGCTTGCTCACACCCAGCTCATGCCTAGCTCACGCTAAGGTAACGTTGATAGTGTGAGCCCAGCATGAGTTGCCAAAAGTGGCCCAAAGCACTTCAGACACATGCTGATGGCATGCTGGGACAAGATCAACTCATGCTGGTAGCTTTGATGAAGCCAAAAATATCTCAAACAGCCATATGACCACTCATGTTAGCATCCTGTAGCAACTAGTTCATGGATCAGGAAGTTCCAAGCGCGCCAAGATCAAGATCTCTTGTTGTACAATATTATTTTATTGTAAAATTTTCACATTTTTGAGCTGGTCAAGCTCTTATGCTATAGATTGTACATGCTTCTATGAGCGTAAGCCAGCTTGCACAAGCTAAAACAAATTGTAAGATACAGTGCATCCAGCCTAGAATGTAGTTTGCCCATGTACACCTGTCACACAGTCCATTTTTCTCTCGTCTCACAAACATTGATCTCATTCATAAATCCTACTCCTAAACCTAGCGAAATGTATAAATACCATATTCATTAACATAAATTGGATTAGCAATTTTGCAAAAAATATGACCAAAAGGGCTTCGACTGGCAACCTTGGACGCTCAAGCGCATACCATCCCTCATCTGCAAATGCTTCATCCTTTGTCCCGGGGCTTGACGCTTGACCTGCCATCTACACACGCAGTTGCGTTTTGACCAATTAAATTTATTCTCTAAATCAATACAATAGAGTCTTTCGCCTTCCATTACACTATTTACATTATTCTGGTGTTGTTCATATTATTCTGGTTCATTGTTTTACATTTGCATTATTCTGGTTCGTTCTTACATTACATTTACGTTCCATTTACATATTCGTGTTACGTTTGTTACGATAACCCCAGCACAAGTCCTGCCTTATGCTCAAGGAAGTCCTTGGTTGATTTGCATGCAGACCATCCAAGGCACTCTGCCTTCGTTCTTCTAGCTTACCCTCATGTGAAGGTAAGGTCGTCTGTATCTCTTCGAAGATATTTTGACGTTCATTTTTTCTCCAGCCTTACGCCAATGATTTTGAATAGTATAGAAATTGGTGCTAGAAGGAGGGCCTTATTTTCCATCCTAATAAAACATTTATTCTGTTACACTTCACATAGTGCAGATCACGTGTAGAACGTATGCTTACCTCACTTAAACCATTCCAATATGTTTACAATTAGATTAAACCCTCACAAAACTCTTACATTGCTGCCAATACGATAATTTTTGTGACCACTACTGAAAATATTAAGTACAACGTACACATGCTACAAAACTCAACGTAGCATACACACATTGCAAAATCCAACGCAGCATACACACCCTACTACACCTGTTGCAAAACGCACACCACGCACACATGCTTCATCGCGTTGTGCTTACACTGTGCTTCTATATGCTATGTGAAAGCTAGAGAATGCACATTCAGGTTGTGCTCATGCTAATGCTTATGCATGGCTTGCTCAAGCCCAACTTGCACATGCTTGGCTTACTCAAGCCCAATTGCACACCCCTGGCTTGCTCAAGACCAACTTGCATATGCCCGGCTTGCACATATTCAGCTAGTCAAGCTAGTTACACACATGGAATCTTCTCATATCAAAGCAGCATTGCCCTTCTCTGACCTTAAAGCTGAAATCTCAAATCCTATGACTGCAACTAAACCCATAGTCACTATTGGAGAGATGAACCCTCAAGGGACAATTCTCTAATCACTTTAGTTACAAGGCAAGGACCCCACGTATACAATTCTCACCCCCGAACAATACAACTTCATCTGTGTGAAAATCCAAGCTAACCTACCCATTGATCGCATATAAATGGAAGCAAAAAGACAGTATGAACTCATCTATAAGGGAGGCCATAACTTTACCTGTTCAGCATATGATGTAATTCCCCTCTCTGAATCCCATTACAAACTCATATCCAAGCTCCTCATGGCAAGGAATCAAACCTTGCAGCAACCCACCATAGACCCTCAAAACGAAGACAAGGAAGATGATTTCATGGCTCAATCTGAACATGGGGATTCATACCACATCCTCAATCCTCATACTTATGAAAACCCATTATTCCACCCTTTCACGAGAGAGACGATGCCTCTTCATGCATTTAAAAGCACTCAAGCACCTATTTCTCAACAAGAAGCACCCATCCTCATTCCTACTTTCCCTATGACCAACACCCAATTTAATGCCTCCATCCCCATTATTCCTTCGGTCACCACGTTACCCTCTCTTCTAGAAGTACAACCCCAAAAACTCTCCTCTCAAGCTAAAATAGGAGCAACCTTCCCACCCCAAATAATTGGGATGCCATCTATAATACCCACTTCTACATCTAGTCATTATATACCACGAGTGCAAATCCAAGGAACACCCTTCACTACTTCAAATCAACAAGTTTAGGGTGTTTCCTCACAACTTATATCTGGGCAATGGCCCACACCTAGCATTCAACAACATTAACTGGCTCATTACAACATACCACCTATTATAATCCCATCTATGAATGTCCCTCAAGAACAACCATCAACAACCCTACAGTCATCCTTCCCACAAACTACACAACAATCTAACTATTATCATGCTCAATCTAACCAACCAGTCAGTCCACCTAGTGCCCAAGAATGGAGTGCAGCCCTGGATGAACTCCATGAGCCCATACTTAAGACATACTTGCTCACCATTTTTAAATCCGCTGTGAATGACTTTGTTAAGTCAAAACTCTATTATTTGAATGATCGTATTTTGAGTCAAGCATTTACACAAATCAAAAGCATAGAGGAGGTAGCGCAATCAAGCAATGACCCAGCTTATGTGGCCTACAAAAACCAACATACTCACAATCAAAACACAACTAAGGCAACGGTAGCCACAATCACAAAAGCAACCAAATGAGGCTTAATAGCTAAGCAACCTAAAGCCCCAGCTAACAAAGTCACCACCATTGGTGACAACTCACCTACATTGGCGGGGGCCACCCCAAGGCCCAACTTTCAATGCAAGGACCGCTCAAAGTATACACCACTACCAATGCAACCCTCTTAACTATTGGAGAAACTCTTGAAAGTTGGGCAAATCCACCATAAACATGTGTCGGGGATTACCTACCAAAAACATGACAGGTACTGTGAACTACTAAGGAACCCCACATTAGTAGTACTAAATGAGCCCATGGTCCCACAACATTTTAAAGTGGACCAATACTGTCATTACCACCAAATGGCTAGTCACGGTACATGCAACTATCGTGCCCTGCAAGATGACCTAGAAGGAATGATAGAACAAGGTCAACTAGTGATTGACACAGCAAGTCAACCCAACATAGACAATGCCTCCTATGTCATAAACTCAATTAGCATAGGTGGAAAGCCCAAACTTGTGCAACAACCTTTCATGATCCATGTGCCTCCCAGCAAGGCAAGGATTCCCTCAACCTCCATAAAAAGAGGTCTCCCTTTGTTATCAAGGTTCCACCCTAGGCACCCACAACACCCTTTGTGGTCAAGGCTCCACAATGTTCATCCGCTAAGACATTAAACTAGCATGACGTAGCCACAAAAACCGCTAAGCAAACTTTCATCATTAAGGTGCCACAACATGATGGCCCCTCACCTACCTAAAGCCCAATAGTGGGCAACATCTCGGTCCCTCCTCCCTCGAGGGTTGACCCCACTAGCGATCTAGGTAAGTCCACCAAATGGCAACACAAGAGGAAAAATGAGCACCTTGCAACCCCCATGGTCGAAGCAAGGGCCACAACCAACAAATAACAACTGAACACTGGGGCCCCTACCCCCAAGAAAACCAAGCCTAAGTGCCCCTCCTGAGAGGTCTATCTCTCAAGCTTCATGGAGGAAGTCAAAGCCAACACAATGGCTAATGGCAAGGACTTCATAGCTACACTAACCCAAGTAAAGCAAACGCTCAAGAAAAAGAACACAACATTTAGCTTATGCAACCTCATCAGGACCTCACCTGCTCACTACCAAGCATTGGCTCAGGTCTTAGCCTTCATTCTTGTTATGGAGGACATCCCTGCAAATGAGCCATTCATCCGTGCAACAATGTTGCCTCCCACACCACAAGAATTGGGTTCAACAACCTTAGCCTTTCGTGATGATGTAGTTAAAGTCAACCCCAAACGAGGGAAAGTCACTATAGCTCCACTATCCATTAGCATTCTTGTTGGGTAGTGCACCATCCGCTGAGTGCATGTTGATGATGGTGCAATAACGAACATAGTCCTGTACTTCATCATCGACAAGCTAGGCCTGGTAGATGAAAACAAGCCAACCAAAACCACATGTCTAAAATCCTTCAACGGGTCATGTGTCATAGTCAAAGGTACAATTAACTTAGCCTTTATGGTAGGAGAGAAATTCCCAACTAGTGCAAATTTCACTATCATAGAAGAGATGATAGGTTTCAACATGATTCTAGGTAGGGCTTGGCTAGCTCAACTAAGGGCATCTCCTCTCCCGTCCACCAAGAAATCCACCTTCCATACAAAGGTGGTCAAGTTATCATGCATGGTGATAATGTTTCCTCTTCAACTATCCATGACATAGACATGGTACAAGTTTTAGAAGAAGAGTTTCTTGGTGGTGCACCTATAACAACCAATGCAACACTTAAGGCTAACACACCTAAATGAGTGGTTGAAGCTGACAGCCCCCCAGAGGACCCTAAACCTTACATGCTCCTTAATCCATGCCTAGTTAGGAAGCAACTACATGACCAAGACTCTCCCTTTGTCAAAATGTGCTAGATGCCTACCTACCTTCTGCCTACCCCTCTAACATGCATTTTTAACTTTTTTTTTACATTGCACTAGCCTATGCTTTTATATTTTTCCTGCTCACTTAGATCATGCATTTTTCTTTGTTTACACATTCGTCAACTTAGTTTACACATTGCATTTAAAAAAACATCAAACGTAAAAACATAAAACTATAAAAACACACGACCTGAAAAGGCCTTAAACTAGCATATAGCCTGGAATGGCCTAAAACTATCATTTTTTTGCATTGATTTTCTTTCATTCATACATTTGAACTCTATGTATAACAAGTGTCACTTGATTTTATTTTCTTCCTAGTTGATTTTTGTAGGATCTCGTAGGCACACAACATGACCATGCATGCAGCATCACACCTTACACAAACAAGGTAAGCATGAATAGTTGGTTATGACAATAAACTGGCAAAGACAATCCACTATGACTATAAACTAGCGTAGACAATCCTGGCATCATGACTTAAAACTGATACCACAGAATGATCTTGGCATCACGACCTAAAAATGATACCATAGAACAGTCCTAGAGCTATGACTTAAAACTAGCACCAGAGAACATCCTAATGTCATGAAAATAAAATGACACCATAGAGCTCTATCCAATATGACACTAAACTATCACACTTGTCCACCAGAGTCCACTAAGACTATAAACTGGCTTGCCTCTTCATAGTCTGCCACAAGTCTAAACTAGCACTGTACCGTCCCCTATGATGATAAACTGGCAACGTCCAAAGGATTATGACGTGAAACTAGTCCACAACAGTCCATCAAGACTACAAACTGGTGACATCATCGACAACCTAGTGTTATTTGAAAAGACATGTTGCTGCAATAAGCTGTATGTGCTCACCAAAAACTTGGTGCATGATCTGTCACATAGACCTTGATGAAATTGATGTTGTTCAAGATTTTGTTTACCTTGAAACTTCACATGATGGCTCCATTCCATTGGCTATGATCAAGTTCAAAGTGCTTTAGCTAACTGAATCATTTGTGGTTTTCTTATCCTCTTGGAGTTCTGTTTGCAGGATGACATGCTTGAGGCATTCATACACAGATGCACTTCATCATGACGACAGGGTATCACATTCTTCCTGATGCACATAACTGGGTTAATCAATCCGTTCATAAGTACACTCCCAACTCCTAATACATTTCCTATTTCCCCATCATGTCCCAATTATCCTATTTAATTACACCCCTTAGACACATTCTACTCCCCCAAATCGCTTGATACATTGTTGCACACTGTGATCTTCTAACCAGTTGCAACATAAAATACAGTACATGGTGCATGACACAAAATGAAAGCACTCGAAGACGAGCAAGGCACAAAAAGTAGGCTCTTTCAAACATACCAAAAAGAAAAAGAAAAATAAAAGAAAAAGAAAGACAAGACAAAGAAAAAAAAGAAAAGAAGAAACAAAGAAAAAAAAGAGAAAAAAAGGGTCAAAGAGAAAAATTCACGGAAAAGGTCTTCATGACCCTGTTGACATCATAGACTAAAGACCATTGGCTCTTCTCATACAAGCCCCAGGCGAGAAGGCAATTATCTTGAAAAAATGCTCATGTCTCAAAAAAACCATATTGTGCATCCTCACGTGGCTTTGGCTATTTACAACATGCTCCCTTAAACACGACACAAGGTTCCCGTTTCTCCAAGGAATGCACCTCCTATGTATTGGTTCTAAGTCTACTGAAAACTTGACTGTTGACAAGGACCAATGACACAACTTGCTCATGTGAGAGCATTCCTCTCCGCAATTCTAGCAACACTTAAAACCCTTGATCATCTTTTGATTTTCCCCATTAAAACCAATCCCCTTGCATCTTGAACTTTGTTTCTCCAATCCCTTGTACTTTTGAACATGGTGTGATGACATCCGGCCAAGGGCCAACAGACAATGCTTGGTACTTGGTTGTTCATGGTATTTTGTACTTCTTTGTCGATGCCTCTCAAGTGGATTCCTCTAGACGTCAACAAAGAGAGACCAAAGAAACACCACAAAAATTCAGCTTTGAAATAAGAACTATTCATGCCCCTTTCGGCATTCAAGAGGTAAAACTTGACTAAGACATGGAACTCACACCTAGCCAGCTTGCTCATGCTATCAAGCTAACTTTCCCTCAACGTGACCAACCCTTCAGAGCATTCAAATTAGGTCAAAAAAATCATAATTTGAATGGGCAAGGCCCCCTCGAGCCCACTGATGATTACTCCAAGTTTCAGCATCCAAAATTCAATATTTCAAGTCAAAATTGCATAAATCTTGCTACTCACGCTAAGGTCACGCCCAGGTCTTGCTGGCAGTGTGTGTCCAGCATGAGTCTAGCGTGAGTAACTCAAAACCTGCCTCAAAACAGCCCCAAAACTACATCAAAATGGTCTAATTTTGATGGTACAACTCATCCTCAAGGTCCATTAATGATGTTTTTGAGTTTCGGCCTCTAGAACTTCATATTTCAGCTCCAAAAATGTTCATTTTCATTGCTCACGCCCAGCTCACACTAACAGCATGAGCCCAACATGAGTTGCCAAAATGACTTGAATCAAGCCACAGAGAGGCTCAAATTTAGCTTTCAAGTCATCCCTAATACGTTTGAAAGACAGGTCTCAAAAAATCAAGATTTGGTGTGAAATGTACCATCCCAACTTGCTCACACCTAGCTCACACCCAGCTCACGCTAAGGTAATGCTGACAGTGTGAGCCCAGCATGAGCTACCAAAAGTGACCCAAAGCACTTCAGACACATGTTGAGGGCATGCTAGGACAAGATCAACTCACGTTGGCAGCTCTAATGAATCCAAAAACATCTCAAATAGCCATATGACTGCTCATGTCAACATCCTGCAATAACTAGTTCATGGATCAGGAAGTTCCAAGTGAGCCAAGATCAAGATCTCTTGTTGTACAATATTATTTTATTGTACATTTTTCACATTTTTGAGCTAGTCAAACTCTTACACTACAGATTATACATGCTTCTATGAGTGTAAGCTAGCTTGCACAAGCTAAAACAAATTGTAAGATACAGTGCATCCAGTCTAGAACGTAGTCTGCCCATGTACACTTGTCACACAATCTGTTTTTCTCTCGTCTCACAACCATTGATCTCATTCATAAATCCTACTCCTGAGCCTAGAGAAATGTATAAATACCCTATTCATTGACATAAACTGGGTTGGCAATTTTGCAAAAAAGATGACCAAAAGGGCTTTGACAGCAGCCTTGGACGCTCGAGCGCACACGATCCCTAGCACTTGAGCATCTGCAAATGCTTCATCCTTCGTCCCAGGGCTTGATGCTTGACCTGCCATCTACACATGTAGCTGCATTTTGACCGGTGCACTTTATTCTCTAAATTAATACAATATAGTCTTTTTCCTTCCATTACACTGTTTACATTATTCTGGTGCTATTCATATTATTCTGGTTCATTGTTTTACATTTGCATTATTCTGGTCCGTTCTTATGTTATATTTATCCTCCGTTTACATGTTCATATTACGTTTGTTACAATAACCCTAGCGCAAGCTGTGCCTTATGCTCAAGGAAGTCTTTGGTTGATTTGCGTGTAGACCATCCAAGGCACTCTGCCTTTGTTCTTCCAACTTGCCCTCAAGTGAAGGTAGTATTTTCTGTATCTCTTCGAAGATCTTTCGGCATTCATTTTTCCTCCAGCCTTACGTCAATGATTTTGGATAGCATAGTAGTCATGCACAAGGTCCAAGATGTGTATGGATGATTAAGGAACAGATGCTCATCACACTTAGGCTAGCTTAGATTCTCTCTCATCCTCTCTCTCTTAGCTTAGTTAATATTATTTTCCATTGTCTCCAGGAGTAGCATTAGTATAAAAACACATCATACACCTCACTCTGGACCAAACCATATGTGACAAGCTAATACTAGTTTAGGTGGAAATACAGAAAACTATGACCTAAGGATAACTATTTAGATATCACAACTAGTTCATCTATGGAGTTCGACTAGATCATGCGTGAAATGCTCGTATCTGTATGGTTGAGTGTAGGGGGTACCTCGCCACTCATTAAAAACCCTCTTCTACTATTCTCATTATGTTCATGGATTTTTGGGCTTCCATTTGATCTTAATTTTAATCAAAAGTTCCTTGTATTTTGGAACTTTGACCAAGACAATGGAAGTTAATGATGGTCAATAGCACTTTAACTAGGCCTAGTCAGCATAGTTGACCCCATTGACTAGGCCTTGTTGACTAGGCCAAGTTGACGTAAGTCAAAAATTTTATAAATACCAAAAAGACTTTGTAATTTTTTGACATTTTCTTTATAACATGAGGGGAGTTTTTGCCATTTTTCAAAGTCCAAAGCCTTTTAGAGCCCATAACATGCCAACTACTTGTCCAAATCACTCTATTTTTTGAACTTGTAGCTATTGGAGGTAAGCTTTTGATCATGGAAGCCACAAAACATAAGGTTTTTGATGAAATTTTTCTAAGTTTCCTAAAGGGGATAATGATTAAAACCATCAATTCTTGAGAGTTAACCCTTCCAATACCTTCTAGAATGACTTATTAACATTAAAATATAAATAAAATAATTATTAAAATTGATTAAAATAACCATAATCACAACTTAGCCAATTGTAACTGTTCCAAGGAAAGAAGAAATTTCAATTGTTTCATGTCACACAACAATTGCTAACTCATGATCATGTTGTGATTACAGATGGCACCAAGACTAAAATGACCACAAGAGGAAGGACCATCACAACTAAGGGAGAAACAACCCAATGCTAGAAGGGTCCAATAAGAATAGCCCCAAGAACAACTAGAAGCAACCCATGCAATAAGACCTCTTTGAGAGGAGCCCAAAATGGAATCTATTTGATAGATTCCAAAAGAAGACGTTGAAACAAAATAATCATAGCATGGGGAGGCACCAAAACCCATGCCAAGGCTTGAAGCCACACTAACACATGCCTGCATTGACACCATTAGGCCTTGTGAAATCCAATGCTCAGTTCTCCAAAAATTGAACTTCAGGCCATTTCTAGAACATGCTCTAGCAAAAGTGAGGACATAAATGCAAACCTCTTCCATGTGGCCAATCATCACTTCTAGTGGGGAGTGGTACATGGAAGAGACATACCTCTTTTGAAATAATGGAAGGACAAACTAAATAGTAAAGATCAAGAACATTTAGGTGTCCTACTCAGCTGATGTTATTGCACAAGTTCTTAGGTTGCCTAACACAAGGACACAATTTTGACCTTGAGGCCAAAAAAGGGTGGACCCAACAGTGTTATGGGGTTGACTGTAAGGAATTTGGTGCACTCACACTAGCAGAATGCATATACTTTAAGATATCAGCCTATCATCTCAATCTAACGATAAGGCCCAGTAAGGTGATTGCCTTTTCCGCCCTAGCATGCACCACTCTAAGTGGGAGATTTTCAATGAACCTTTCATAATTAATCTATCTAGAGATTAATAAGTGCTTTAAAGAAAACAAATATAGAAGGAAAACCTTGCCTTTTCCATGCCTCATCTAGAAACTTTGCAAAATGATAGGGATCATCTACTATGCAAATGACATAATCAGGCATACTCCAATTGCCTCGTGGTTTGAAATGATGAAGAACAAGATACCTATCATCTCTAAAGAAGGGAAGAAATAGCTGCCACCTTCACCACCTACTTAAGAAACAATGTTGAAGGCCTCCATATCCATTGAATTCTTGTGAAAAATCTAAGAGTAGATCTTACGTTAGCAACACCAACGTGTAGGAATGAGTGGTGTAGACCCATCTATAATTAACCTATAATGAGTTAGCTTAATGAGGTGGCTCAAACAATTAGCTAGATGGAAATAGGTGGATCAATATTCTTTGCCCAATGAATGTAGTTGTCCATGAGATTGAATCCCAGTGCTCGAGAGGTGAGGATGTCTGTATTTCAATACCATTTATTCCCAGAAATCTCTAGGAATTCTCCCTCATTTTCTATGTGCTTGGAGGAGGCTAAGGGGGAAACTATATTGGTGATGTATCACCAAGGGTAAGAGACCATTATTTAAGTTATTGCTAACCAAATCATAGAAGTGCTTAATGCACCTGCAACATCTATACCAGATGTATTTGCACTTCAAGATGTGTAGACATCGGAAGACATGATCAATGAAAGATTGAGTGTAGCCCAACATGAAGAGTTGCTAGACTGACTTGTGGTGATTAGGCAACCAATTCTAGATATCTTTTATTTTCCAAACAACATTACTGCAACCTAGTTAGAGTAGCTAGAAGAAAAGGGCAAATGTATCAGTTTGGAAAGGCAACTTGAAATGGCCCAACCAAAAAAACAACACTTGGCTGTAGAAGTTGCTAAATGATGTGTCTGTTTTACTTACCCCATACTTCTTAGCCCCATAGTAACTAGAGTTGAAGCTTTTCAGTAGCTTTAGGAATGATTAAAATAGGCTAAGAGGAAACAGTGATGGCCATCTTCAACTAGTCCATAACAAAAGTAAAAACCTACTCAATACAGAAGGAATTGATCCAAATGCATCAAGAAAATGATTCACTAACCATCGAAAACCATTGCTTGTGTAATATTGATGCATAAAAACAAAAAATGCAAGAATTCATTCATCAATAGCAGGAGTATCTTACTATGGTAAACATATAGTTAAGGAAATTAGTTTTGGAGAATCAAAATCTATCTATGGAGGAAGTTTGAGCCTTATGTCAGAAATTTTCCATTGAGATTGTTGCCTAGAAAAATAAGGCTCTTAAATTTAAAAGAGTAAAGAATCACTATAGACACTAGGTTGGCCAATAGAAGGAAGTGAATGAGAAGCACATTTAAATGATTAAGGCAAAAGTAAACAAGGCCTTCTAGAAACTTCAACAAGGAAGAGAGATGTGGTAGCACAACATCGATGGAATAGATGCCTATAATAGAGTAGAGATCTACCTAATGGAGTTGCAGATTGAAGAAATGACAAAGTATATGAAATTGGCCAATCTCTACTATGCAAACTTGCCAATGCTGACTACTGGATAGCTATAGTTAGAACTTGAGAAGTTAGTGGCCAACTCGTATTTACTATATGAGGCTAAGTTCAAGAACCATAAAGACAGAAAGCAAAAGCTTGAGAGAGCAAACACTAAACTTGAGGTTCTCAAGGCATGATTCACTGATCAATGATCAATTGCTAAGAACATAGCCAAGAGAATGAATGATTACCATGAGCTATAGAACATAGTTGGGGCATTTAATATCAAATGCAAGTAATTCACTACTTAGCTCATCAATGCTAAGGAGTTATTTCTAGTAATTCCCTATCCTTGGGATGTGCCCGTTCCTACCCACATTGGTGAAGCTACATGGTTAGTGCACAATCCTAGAAGTAAGGAGGAAAAAATGAAGGTATTGTTGGATGCCTTTCATCTCTTGCTAGATGTTGCTGCAGTAGTAGGATAGCCACAGCCACCTTAGCCACTACATGTGTTTGAAGTCAATGAAGGTCCCTTAGAACCTTAAGAGCCACCACCTCTTCGTCCTATTTGACCTTCTCCATCGACTCCATGCCATCAAAGGAAGTGCCATCAAATTTTGAATAGTCATGTCATGGTGTCCTATTTTGTGTCATGAATACTACAATTTTTTTAATGTGTTGGTTTGTACAATGTTCCAATGGTTTTAATGTGTTGGTTTGTACAAATATAAAAGTGCCCGAGCATACAATATTACAATGGTGTAAAATATTGGGTGTTCATGATAATAAGAAAAAATACCAATGGATCCAAAGGACATCCAACCCCTCTTGGCAACAGAAGAATGAGGGAGAGGTAGAAGAGATCCAGTGATTAGAAACAATCTCTTGCAAGTGATATGGTTGCATCCTCCTTAGTGATGACAATCCTACTTCTAATTCCTGCTTCCCATTGCAATCACAACAAAACCAAGGGTTAGTATACATAGTGTAATAGATAATGGCTGAGTACCTTATTTCATTGATAATTTTATCTAGCTATGTTGTGATTGTGATAGATTGGTTGCTTGATGTTGTTAGTGGAAAGATTAAAGAATGGGTTAAATAAGAGAAGTGATCCAAACAATTCAAAAAAATCTTAACACAAGGAATAATAGAAAGAAGGTATTCACAACAATAAAAAGGAGTTCATTACAAATAGTTGTGAAGGTATGTACAATTAGATGACATGAATGGGATAAATAAAAAGAATTTGATATTAACAATATCTAAGGGTAAACAACTTAACTTAACCAAAACAAAAGATATACAAGTGGGTCCTTCCCAAAGCAAGCACATGCCTTTTATACCCTTGCATAACTTCAAACCAAGAAGTCTATGGGCACCATTGATGATTAATGGTTATGGAAAGTTAAATACAAAATCCTAAAAGTAGCTGACTGAGAACCCCGACACATCAAACTAGAACATTGAATCAAAACATGAAACCAGTAGTGAGGTGAGGTATGAAAAGCATAGATGGATGATAGAGAGAGTGGAATGGAGTTCCTAATTACGGTCACACAGTCCCTTGTGGAGTTTGTAAATTAATTAACTTGGTAGGATCCTTTCTCAGTCTAGATCAAAACCAACCACTTTCAGTGACTTTGCATCGACATTCTAAGGCAAGTAGATCCCCTAAGACACATGAATGCTCTCACAAAATAACCACCATTCCAAATTAGAGTGAAGGTAGGAAATGAGAAAGGGCCTTAATTAGAGGAGGAAAGACAAATCTCATAACCAAGGCTTGTAGCCCTTTTATTTGGTCTAAGGGATGTGCTTTGAATTCCCATGTTTTTTTTTTGAATGGGAACCACACCATGCAAAGACCCATGCATTTTTCACATTTATTTTCTCCAAGGGATGTGCTTCGAATCCTCATCTTTCTTTCCTTTTTTTTTGTGATAAGGACCACACCATGTAAGGACTTATTTCACTTCCTATTATGAAATCACACAGAATGGTGAGAAGCTTATGAAAACACTCCTGCACACATGAAAATAGAAAAACACAAAGAATGCCACATTCCTTTGAAGCCACACCCTATCCAAACCTTTGATTCCTTCTTGATTTTGGAAACTACACAAGTCACTAATTTATTAAAGTTGTATTAATGAAGAAAGAGACTGCATGCTTTCAAAATAAGGAAAACCATAGAGTATGTGGATGGGTGGATAATGTGGCCTCACTACCTATTACATGAAAATAAACCATGTCCCAATCTTCAATAACGACATTCAAAGTTAGAAACTAGACATCAACAATCAAATTACACCTAAAGCATACCACCATCAAGTAGTGCATTACCATTGTACCTACCACCTTATTAGTAGAAAAAGTAGGGAAACACATCAAACATAAGCAAACATAACCATCAAAGAAAGTAAAAGAGTAGAAAATAAATATTGAATATATTAACATTGGTGTAAAACAAAAACTAAGAAAAAATCAATAACCTTGAAAATACAAATATGTAAAATAAAGATGTAAAACAAAGATGAAAACAACAAGTTGTAAAACCAAAAATGTGTAAAAAAATGATCAAAAACTGAGGAGCCAACTAAGGTGTTAGTATGGGTGGCCAACTCCCCGATGACTAAGTTGGAAGGGAGAGACCCAAAAGATTGAGCATGGTTGTCCATTTGACGAGGTGTTTGTTGCATTGGTTGGCTTGGGCTCATGGAAAGGTTTTATTTGTTGAATGTTAACTAGTTGTTTTTTATCTAGGCTATCAAATTTGTATATGATCATGGCCCCATATGGAAAATTCTCATCAATAATGGAAGGTCCTTCCCACAATGTTTGGAATTTGGTTCATTGGGGTACATGTGTAGGATTCCAATCAAGAACCTTATCTCTTGGTTGAAACTTGACTTTTCTTATTTTGAGGTCATGGCATTTTTTGTTGAATATCTTATGCATCTTGTTGGATGACAGCGCTATTAACCAATTTTTGTCTAGGAAGTTAAGACTCATTAATTGTTCTTTTTGTGCTAGACTTAGATCTAGGTCAAGGTCACAAGCTGTAGAAAGTGTACGGAGCTTGGATTGGATGGGCAATGTTGGTAGTTTTTCATACATAAGCTCATAGGGAGAATAACCTATGGGAAGCTTCCATGTGGAGCAATAGGTCCAAAGGGCATAATTTAATTTAGTGCTCCAATCCCTTTAGTATTTTCTAATGGTATGTGTTAAGATTTTTGTAATCTCCCAATTAGTGATCTTAGATTGGCCATTAGCTTGAGGGTGATGTGGTGTTGTGAATTTCTGTTCAACCCCCAAGCATTACATTAGCTTCTAGAAATTCGCACCTGTAAAATGAGTTTCGTTATCATAAATTAACACACAAGGTACACCAAACCTATTTATGATTTTTTGTTGTACAAACCAAGCAATAGTGATGGATGTACAATCAACAATGGCTACTTCTTCTATCCACTTCGTATAATAGTCAACTGTGACTATTATATATGCCTTTCCATTTGATAAAGGTGCGATGGGATCCATAAAGTCAATGCCCGAAATGTCGAATGGTTTGAGAGGTTGTATCCATTATTGTGGCCCCTCCATTCGAGTTGTCATTCCACCATCCCTTTGGCAATGATCACAAGCACAAACAAATTGGTGTGCATCCTTGAAGATTGTTGGCCAATAATACCTTGCTATGAGGATTTTTATGGTTGTGCGTCTCCCAGCATAATGGCCTCCACAAGGACCTTCATGAGCATCTTGAAGAATGTGCAGTTGATCCATATCAGCGATACACCAACATACCAGGCCATCGAGATAAACCTTGTAAAGATTTTTATTAATCTCCATGAAATATTTGACTTGATGAAGAAATTGTTATTCTTTCTATTATCCATCCCTTGTGAAAATTCTTACTTGAGAAGATAAGTGAGGATGGTGTCATACCATTTTACTTCATTGGGCATTTATCAATTCTCCTTGTCATCCCATCTTAGTCACGATAAGTGATACACAACCACATTCTCCATACCTTTATGATCTACCATCATCAAATCCAATTCTTGTATAATCATGAGCCACCGTATGACATAGGGGCTCACCATTAGTTCATTCATTAGAAATATAATGGCACTATGATCTGTGTGCACAAACACTTTGTAGCCAAGCACATAGTGCCTGAACTTTTCTAAAGCAAGCATCATTGCCATCAACTCTTTTTCTATGATGGTGTAGTTCAGTTGTGCCCCTGTGATGCTTCAGCTTGCACAATGAATATAATATGGATTTTTTTATCATCCATTTGCATAAGCACTACCCCCAAATCATAATTTGATGTATTATTCATCACATGAAACAGTCTAGACCAATCTGGTGCTTGAAGAATGGGAGTTTGAACAAGCTTTTTTTTCAACTATTGAAATGTTGATTCACATGTAGGGGCTAGACAAATGATGCATCTTTCTTTGTTAATTCTACCAATGTCTTGATAATTTTGGAGAAAATCTTGATGAATCATCGATAATAGCCAATATGACCAAGGAATGATCAAACTTCTTTGATTGTTTTAGCTTGGCAAGTGATTCCTTGGATGACCCTTATTTTCTTAGGGTCCACCTCAATTTCTACTTTTGAAATGCAATGCCCCAAGACTATGCCTTCTAGACCATAAGATGGCTCTTTTACCAATTGATCTGGAGGTTTGTTTTGACATATCTTTTCAACACCTACTCAATATAGTCTAGAGCTTACTTGAACATAGCTCCATAGGTAGAAAAATCATCCATAAAAAATTCTACACTACTACTGATCTACTAAGAACTAATCGTTGAAATGTGGCTAGGGCATTACATAGACCAAATGGAATCTATCGATAGGAAAAATTCCCCTAAGGACTTGTTATAGTTATCTTTTCCTAGTCCTCTAGTGCAATCCAAATTTGGTTATAGCCACTATAACCATCAAGAAAGTTGTCATAGCTATGCCCCGAAATGGTGTCTAGCACTTAGTTGATGAAAGGCAACAGAAAATGATCCTTGAAAGTTGCCATGTTGAGTAGCCAAAAATCAATGCACACCCGTCATTTGCCTTCTTTATTTGGCATGATCATGAGAGGGTTAACCCACTCACTATCTGTGACATGGTAGATGAACCCTGCTTTGAGGATTTGTTCAATCTCCTCTTTGATAATCTATTTTAACTTAGGATTCAAACATTGATGTGACTGTCATTTAGGCTTGATGGTGAGGCCAGTGTATATTTGATCTTGGCATATTCTTGGATCTATCCTAGTGAGCTCAGAATATGACCACACGAAGGTTGCTAAGCATTTTTTCATATCTTTTATTAATTCTTTTTTCTATTATATAGCAAGCTTCGCATTAATAATGACTGGCCTCCCATTTTTCAAAAATATGTACTTCATTCCAGCTAATAGTATCTTCAATTCAAAGGGCTCTTGTTTAAAATTGTTAGGAATTTCTAGCTCATCCCAATTGACATCATCATTTTCTCCTTCGAAGAGCTGGTGATGAACTTGCTTGAGTTCATCCATACTTGCAACGTACTTGTACATAAGGCCCTCAGTCGGTTCCATGCATAATATACTACTACCAGTATCAACTGTTAGCCACTGGGTGCCCTCTTGTTTTTTGGCTACTACGTATAGACATCTCTAGATATTAACTTCTGGTGCATACTACTTGCATGCAGAGATAGATATTTGCTTTATTGACCATAACTTTTGCACACAATGGCACCCTAAATCGCTGTACATGATACATGGAACTCTCTTCTTCTTGATCTTTCCAAATTCATTTTCTTTTGATATCTCTAAAGAAAGATCTCTAATGCCCATTTTATCATCCATGACACTTAACCACACCCATTCCATGATAATTGAAAAATTCCCCTTGCAATTCTCCACTTTGATTACTAGGAAATCAACAAGATATGACCACCCACAAATGGTGGTGACGATGTCTTCAACTAGAACCAATGGAACAGTGATGGACTACTCCACTAGTTCTAGCTGGATGTTGCTTTTCTTCAAAGGAGGAAGGTTCCACATTGTATACATCTCATGCGAGATCAAATTAATAGTGAAACTAGAGTCAAGAAGAGCTTTGCAAGCCTCATTCCTAGCAATTTGCAAGTAAAATAGAGGACTTTCGAGGTTAGCTAATTTTCTGGGTAGGTTACCAACTCAAATTCAATTAGATTTAGCATGTTTCAACATTATAATATGGATTTGGAAAGGATTTTGGTTTGAAGGGGACTCAAATAGAGAGGAAATAGAGAAAGGTGGAGGAGCAAGGTTACCAACCATCAATGTATCCAAGGGCTTTAGTGGACTGCAAGGCTAAAAGAAGGGTCTTTTCTTTGTTCATGGTTTCGACTTGCTAGATGGATTAACTGATTGCAGGTTAACTACCCTCATAGCATTCTTTTGCTATGGTTGTGCAAGTAATTCACTTGGCATGGATAAAGCAGGTGATAGTTGTGGAAGAGGTGGAGGAGTAGGTGCAGGAACAGGAGGTACATGAGGGTAGTAGGCGGCATCCCTCCTTGGATAGGATAATTGGTATATTTCAAAAGGGTAGTGGTGAGGTTGGTAAGTAGTAATATGACCAAAGGAGTCCCTTGGAGATGAAGGTTGCTGAACATAGTAACCATAGGGATCTAGTTGTCAATAAGGGTACTGCCATTTTGGAGGTGGCAATGCCCATGATTGCAATTGTTGCCACTGCTGATAGACTTTGTAAGATCTCAGAGGAGTTCCACTTGGGTAGTACTACTATGGTTGGTGGAACCATCGAGGATTTCCTTGTGGATAAGGAAATCTTTTGGGCATTTACCTTTGTGCGAGTCGTGGATGTAAGGCATACACCCTAGATTCCTACAAGTGTGATACAACTAGATAACATCCCTTAGGATTTTTATATTGGTAGACCTCACACCCACCATCATCATCTAAATCCCTATTTGCATCCATCTCTATTGTAGCTATCTTACCTTTACCCTTAGATTTGGCACATTCAACTTCCATATGTATCTAATGCTCTCGCTCACCACCTTGCTCCTTGGACTCTTTAGCAATTTTTAAAATAGCTTGAAACCTATTGTCCATGGAGTCCCATAATTGGTAAACCTTAGCCATAATGTTTTATTGTAATTTCTAGAATGGCAAGGTTTTCTGATTAACCACCTCATCTCTGGTGAATTCATCCTCATTTTCACAAAATCTAACCTCCTTTTTCTGAATAGAAGGATCTCTGATGTATTCTTCTACACTTTCACATTTTCTCAGCTTTTCCTCCTCCTTAGCTACCTACTTACTTAATTTTTGAATCTAATGGATGCTTAACTCTATCAATCTTCCTTGGGCATGGATGCCAAGGGTTTTCTTGGTTTCAGATTGCAACTTGTCTATGATATGGCAAAGCTAATCAAGTTGAGAGTATCCATGGCTAGGAAACCTATGCAATAGAGAGTAGTATTGGCTAATAGCAGCATCTAAGGGCTCATGATTCCCTTGTTTCCACCCTTGAATTTTTTTTCTTAGATTGGATACTCTGGAGTATGTTTGATATTTTTCATTGAATAATTCCAACATTGTACTCCATCACCTAATTGATTCTAGTTCCAAGGATCAATACCAAATTTTTGCTTCCTTTATAAGTGTCCTTGGAAATAATTTCAACTTTTGCCAATCATTTTCAATGTTATACAAGGCACATGCATCTTGGAAGGCTTGAAAATGAATTTATGGATTAGCATTGTATCCTCCCTCAAATGGAGGAATATTGTTCATATCAAGCCTCTTTATTCTACTTTCCTTCATTTTCCTAGTTGGAATCCTCATAGCCTCTGCAATGTTTAACATGCCCTAAGTAGCAAGTAGAAATTCATCAAAGAAATGATGGTGGTGCCTACAATGTTCCTTAGTAACCCTTCTTTCTTGATGATGGACCTCTCTGGATTGTGCATGTCTTCGGTCATGACTATCCCGATGATCCCTTCTGTTATTCTGGTCCCGTCAGTCACCTCTATCATAGTTATTTCTTCTACAACTACGATCTAAACCAAATGAAGAAGAAGACGATGACGATGAAGGGGAAGAAGAAGGGGAACTTGTTCCCCACTAATTCCTATCATCCTTCCTTTGATGCTTATGACCACGATTGCGATCATGATCTTCTTTGTCCCCCTTCTCTTGACTTTCTTCTTTGAATTCATTTTTTTCATTGGATCCATTTTGACCAAAACCTAGATTATGGATTGTGGATTTTACATTCTGGTTGAGGGCTTCTTAAACAAAGTTAAAGAGAGGAGAATTACTAAAGAAGTGGTCACCTTCATCAATTGGGCCAAGTGAAGGTGGAAAGATATTTGACCCCTTGCCCTTCATAAGCTCTTGTTTGTGCTCTAATTGATGATCCCTTAATCTTTTCACTTCATTGGAATGATAATCCCTTGAGTCGGGTTCTCGCATTTCATATTCTCCATGGAGATGTTGAAGCCTGTGTTGTATGAGCATTAGCTGGTGCAATGCTAGAACAGATCGGTCAGGCGACAACACAATGTTACCTTCCATATCGTGCCACCATATCAATTCATCTTCATGTAAGATAAAGGTAAAGTCTAGTACATACTCATCAAGATGAGCATATATCACCCGATATTGTTGAGGTACTTGAACTGCCCTAGGTGGAGATGGGCTTCTATGAGAAGAAGACATTTTGTGTTAATAAATAGTGTGTAATTGAGGTTCGATTTAATAATAATAATTTTAATTTTATTGTCATAGGATTTGACTTTTAGGATTCGAACAATGAGGTTACTAAATTTTGCTAGGCTTAAATAGCACACGAAGAACTATAGTCCCCAGAAATGGTGTCAATGATGAGTGGAAAGGTACCCCTATGTCCAACCATATGAATCATAAGTGTTCATGTGCAATCTAGTCAAATTCTGCAAACTATAATTACTAAGTACACTAGAGCTAAACAATGTGTGTGTGTGTTTTTCATTCATTATCTTCCCAATCCCACTTGTGGAATGCAATTGTATGGTTAAGTGTGACTGAGGTATATGATTTTTATTACATTTCTATTTTTATTGGATTACTCACCTAGAACAAGAATAAAATTAAGAGTGATTAATTACTAAGTAAACTATAGTCTAATCTAGCCTAACATAAGTAACCATTCCCACTTCCCAGACACATCCTCAACTTTGCAAAAACACTGCTAAGTTGTCAAATGCTAGTCATTTCTGAGCCACCAAGTGTCACACATATGCTCGAAGGGGTCGTGCTTGTGTAATTTAATGATTTTCTTGATTGATCAAAATTAATTACTACATAAATAAAAATAATGTAAATTTCATGAAATAATAATATGTAAATTCATAAGAAAGAAAATCTCAAGTGCTGTAAGGAATGGATCAAGGAGATCATCTTTATTGCCAACACAATGGTATGCTCAAGTACATCAATGCTTGAAGAAAGATATGTTCACACTTAGACCTCTTGCAGCAGGCACTTGGAAAATATTTTAACTTTGAAATGGACAAACTACAAGAGTTTCACTACTTAACTGCTAAAAACTTACTCCCAATTGTGTGCTTGGTCACTATATTTATAGACTCAAGAGTAACCCTACAATATCAAATATACGATAACGCATCTTGGGCTATGATATTGCATACCTGATATCATGTACCTAATATCATAGCCATGCCAATATCGAAACATTGCAAAACACAATTTATCAGTTAGGAAGACAATGAACATTCACAATGCTCATTTCACTTCTTAGAAGAACTAGTGGACTAGATAACTATAGGTCCACGGAATTCGACTAGATTGCATGTAATGCCTTAGTGGTTCATATGGTTGGGTGTAGGGATACCTTGTTGTTCATTAGCTACAAAACACAATCAGGGCATTCGATGTTGAACACAAAAAATTCGATGCATAATTTATCAACTTTAAGGAGTTGTTTCTAGTAATGCCCTATCCATGGGATATCCCCATTTCAGCCCACATTAGCAAGGTCACATGGACTATGAATGATCCCCAAAGCAAGGAGCAAAAGATGAAGGCATTACTAGAGGCCTTTCAGCTTCCACCAAAGGTTGCAACAATAGTAAGATAGCCATAACTACCGTAGCCATTGCACATGCCGAAGTTGGTGAAGGTCCTTCAGAACCTTAGGAACCTTCACCACCTAGGACTATCTAATCTTCTCAACTGCCTTCATGTCATCAAAGGATGTGCTATCTAGTTTTTAGTAATCATGTCATGATGTTCAATTTTGTGTTATAAACACCACAATTTTTGTAATGTTGTTGATTAGTATACTTAGGCACTCAATTTTGTCAAGTTAGTTTGTTATGTCAAGAGTCAGTTAATAATCCCATACCTTCTCAATTTTGTAAAGGGGCTCGATGACAAGTTTTCATTCAATCATGGGGGTATGATGAATCATTATTATGTTATGTTGATAAGCCCCTATTAACATGGCCTTGTCGATGGGGCCCCATTGACGTGGCCTCATCTATGTGGTGTTGCCCCATTGCCGGGCCATGTCAATGTAGCATTTACTGCATCTATGGGGCTGCATCGATGTAGCACTACAATAAAATCCATAAATATGTGCTCACTAGTCATGTTTAGAGAGGTGAAGTCATAGTTATAGCAAAGATCTTGCAATTTTATCATTTGAGAGTTAGAATATTTCTCTAAGTGCCTGCAGCATGAGTTAGAAAGTGTACAAGTCTTTATTTAAGCATTATTGTACCTGAACACACCAATGTGAATGGTAATAAAGACAAGCCTTTTGATCAAACCTTGTAGCACTTGAAATAGATTAGTGATTCATTTATGCATTTATTGTTTTTAGTAATTATGCAATTAATTAAGCTAAATTAGATTTCAAGTGTTTAGTTAGTTAATTAAGCTAAATAGATTAAACACATAAGTACAACCACTTCAAGCATAAACATGTATTCACTTGGTAATCCTAGCAGTGTTATTACTTGGATCACCCAGTAGCATAGTGCTTAGTAATCGTAGTAGTGGATACATGGGTTTAGCACATGTATAGAAAGTAAGACTGGATGCTTCTATTAGGACTAGTTAGAGATTCGTTAATTAGTTAAATTAAATTAGTCATTAAATTACTTCATTTCTCTATTTTAAGCATTAGGAACATAAAACATAAAATAATAAAACTCATATGCCTCAATTATACTTAACCATACTTTATGCATGACAAGTGTAATTAAGAAGATAATGAATGATTATTAGGGCAAAGTTTACTTACTAGAAGACTAGTGTACCGGAAGACATAGAGTTTGCAAAATTTGATTGAATCATGCATGAATGCTTCGTGATTCATATGGTTGGATGTAGAGGTACCTTGACTACTCATCAAATGATATTTTCAAAACTCATAGCATGTATATTTATCTTGTCTAATAGATCTAGAAAGTTTGTGGATGTAATAAAATTTCAAATTCAATTCTAATTTTCAAATTTAATATACTTTAATGATAAATATATAACTATCTCAATCATAATCATGTTTTTTTATAATACCCAAATTTACTTAGATTAAATAAAATATGCTAATAAGAAATGATAGAAGTGGTTAGCTCATTATTTAGCCTGGATAAAAGCTATCAATTTGAGTCATACTTAAGGCATTATTATATCTCTCTATGCATTTCTAATGTATCATGTTAGTTATATGTCTTCGAGTGTACTTATAGTCAAATTGTTTTGAGTTCCAACACCCATTACATTTAACAAAATATTAATTTACATTTTTGCTACATATTAAATAATTCTTTCATCTATGACATTTGGAAGGAGATTAGAACTTTAAAAAAATTTAAATAATATTTATCTCCAAGATATATAGTGATTTTAACTTAATAACTCAACATTACCCATCATAATTAAACCTATAACTTGAAGCTTGTAAATCAAGAGTCTTACAACTAGTTTAATACCTTATCTATGACATTTGATAAACAACATAATAGTAAATCATCATCAAATCCTTCATTAGCTTAATAGGCTAGTACATTTCTTTAAATAACTAGATGCTGGTAATAATAATGATAATAATGAGGTATTAGCTTAATGCTAATAGCTTTAGCATAGAAACTGAAGGTCATATGTTTGATTCAAATGAGCAATGTTGAGTTATAAATTTAAAAAAATTATTCTAAAAAGGAAAAATTTCAAAGTGCTTTATTCAAAAGGATTTACATGTAAGAAAAAATTTAGTTTCAAATAATGATGATGATGATTAAATAATTTGGATGATGAAGGTGGGGTAGGTATGGAAAGTGTGGCAACCCAAAATGCTTTAACTATAAGTACATTCCAAGACATATAGCCAATATGATACTCTAGAAAGATTATTAGAAAATATAATGATGTCTTAATTGTAACTCAAATGGGAAATCATGATCATTAAACAATTCATTAATAGCAAGGAAAATTAATAATAAGTAAGATACATTAGTGAGGAACAACTCAATTATTTAAGTATGCCTAACTTTCCTATTGAAAATTAATTTTCCTTTCATGTGTTTTCAAGATCAATTATGAGGTTGTACATCTAAATAAATATCTTCACACTTAATAAGTTTTTCTTTTTTATGTTATTGTGGAGATTTATTTATCTTCAAGGTAATTTTATGATGTACCATTAATTTTTTTCATATTATTAAGATTATTTTTAGGGTCCAATATTTTCTCTCCTCTGCCCTTCCCAACCAAAAAGACTATAAGGAACAAATACTTCGAGGGGTGGGTATTAGATCCCAAAAAATTATTAATAGTAAGCAAAGAAAATTCAAAATATATCATAAGCTTGATACTAAGTAGACATCATAAAAAAAATATAGAAAAAAACACTTTCGAATTTTAGAACTATTTAGTTAGTTGTACAACCTTATAATATATACTTTTTAAAAAATAATTATTAGTAAGGAGGAAGGTCCCAGTCCTAACAAAATTTACATTACTTTTCAACATTCATGCTTAAATGTAAAATGTCAAGAGGATTTGGAATAGAGAGCTATGACTAAATACCAATATTTATATCAAGGCAAGAAAGTTACAACAACACTTCTTTGAAAAAGCATTGTTTGAAACAATCCTTAAGTCATAAACTAGCCAAGTGTTTCAAAGCTGATCCAAGATGGACTATGCCTCATTGTTCACAACACCTGCATGCATAGTATAAATATACATAACAAGTTAGTCTCTAGGTTAGGAGCATAGCGAGTACACCTCGTGAAATCATATAAGTGATAAGACCAACATCACATGCACACATACAACCACAACAATCACAAGTAACCACAAGAAAAAGATCATTTCCATAAAAGAGCTAAGATGCATTCCTACTCTAACACATTTAGCCCTAAGCCCCACTCCAACGAGAAACATGATGGCCTAAGCATTGAAGTCGACACTTCTCCATAAGCCTAAATGTTCTTGTGATTGAATACATAAAGGAATCAAGGCCATGTAGTTCTTTGTGATGGTTTTGATACTATGAAACTTGTGAGAATATCCATACCCCTTTCAGCCCTATTCCAAAGGTAAAAAGCCTTTGATCAATCAATAAGGCATGTTTTCCTATAAAAGTCCTACCACTTATAAAGGATCTTTACATTGTGGCTTGTTATTAATCTTATGTTGAGAATCTTTACCATCAACTATAAACTTCTTGTCAATACTAGTTTTAATCTTTATGTTAATAGTATTCTTGTTAGACAAGGAAAATTTTGCCTTATGAGCTATTTGTCCAATCTACTTAATACTTTTTCTAATACTAGTATACATATATGTAGGAGCTTTTATCTTTTCTAACTTCTTTATTGCCATTTGATCATTCTAATCATTGACATTAACTTAATTTTTTATATCTTCAACTCTATATTTTTTTTCTTTATCTTTAACTTCAACACTTTGTTTTCTTTTCTTCAAAATCTTTGTTCTTGATAGAAAAATACAAGCATTAAAAAATATCCTTCAAAATGGCAAAAGTTGCAAGAATTAAAAAGATTATAATATATAACTGGCTAAATATAAGTTTGTCCTCTTGCTTGTAATACTAATTATCTTTTATGATTTAGAAGGTTAATTTCAATAGGAAAAAGCAAAAGTTGTAGAAATAGACTTCATATACTTAATAAGATCAAGAAGACTAACAATTTCCTCCTTAGCATCTTGAAAAATCAATGGACAGTTATATAACTCAACAAAGCATAGAACTTTAGCAAATTCTTCAAATTGGACATCAAAATTAGGAGCCCACTTACGAATGATCAACATTGCATGTCTATGTAAGAAAAATCCTATATCTAGGGCATGCTATACCATCGAAGTATTGCCTAACATAATAAGTAGAAAAAAATGAAAATAATACTTAGCAAAAGAACTTGGATGTCATGTTTCTTCATCATGTTAGTTAATGATGAAACAAACTTCAATTATGAGCTAACTAATCCAAAATTTAAATGAACAAATATTGTGATGAAAGATCATCAATCAATGACTCATATATACCATCAAAAAGAACAAAATCATGTGTCTTAGTTGCATCAATATCACTAGAAGAAAGTTTCACAATGTTTTTCTTATTAACTTCTAAATTTTTATTTTGAGAATTAACAAAAAAAATTTACATGCACAAAAGAAGCATAAAATTTTATCATTGGCTAAAAAACCTAGGAGTAATATAGAATCCTCTATGGGAAAATTCTTGAAAAATTAGATCCATGAGAGAAAAAGCAAAAAGAGAAAAAAAGTCAAATTCACTTGAAAAAAATTTAGAAAAATTAGATCCATGAGAGAAAAAGCAAAAAGAGAAAAAAAGTCAAATTCACTTGAAAAAAAATTAGATTGGTTTGAACCTGTGTGTAACGTGCAACCGTTGATTGAACCTGTGTAACGTGCATCTGTTGCGGGATGCAAAGGCTCAAAGATGGAAGCCGGCAAGGGAGCGGCGGATTTCGGCGACAGTGGCTGCGTCCATGGCGAAGGAGCGCTCGAGAACCAGAGTCGGAATGGACGGCTGGGAAGCGAAGGAGGCGGCCGGCACAAAGCTGAGGCCCATGTTCTGGCTCGTGAACATGACCAACGCCTGCGCCGGCTGCGTGCCAGTGTTGAGGGCGTAGTGAAGGAGTCCCTGCGGCACCACGAACACGTCGCCTGCGCCGGCGCGGCCGCTGAAGAGACGGTTTCCACTGTCGACGAATCCCCAGTCGAGGGCGCCGCCCACCACGAAAACGACTTCGTTGCCACGCGGGTGCACGTGCGGCGGAGTCACGCTGTGCGGGGCGAACTCGCAGCGGCCGAGCGTGGCGCCCAGCGTATTGAGGCCCGGAAATCCCGACGCTGCCGACGCAAATGCGCAGCTGAAGCCCATCGTGTTGGCGCTCGTGTTCAGAGGCACCGCCAGCGCCGACCTCTGAAAGTGTGCCGCCTTCACCGTCGCCGGGTTTATGCACGGCAGCCCGTTTTGCCACGTTTCGGCTGCCGTGTCGGCCACGCAGTAGTCCTGCAGCAGTCCTGGGTCAGCCACCACGCATGATCGTGGAATGGCCGCCAACAGCAGCAGCAGCGACAACAACACCACCGTCGGCAACTGCGTTTGTTTCATCATCTGCGCCTGCGTCGTCACTTTTAGTTTTAGGGCAGCGTTTTGAAGAAGGCTGTGCAGCATCAGTGGCCGAGTGGGGACTCAAAATGGATTACTTAACTTTCTTCCGCTGCCTCCAGCGCCCGCTTTGTCTCGTCTCGTGTGTTGTTGCTTTATAACGCTAGAAATTTGTGCCGAGTCTTCATTTGTTTTCTTAAATTGAGACATTTGGAATTGAATTTGTGTTTCCTCCATTCTTCTCGTACGCTCTATGATCCAAGTTGGCTTCTAAATCCTCTTATACCTTCATTTACTGAAATGAGCGTGTTCCTTAAACTTATTGCAATTTTATCTTTCAAATGTTAACTAATTTCTCAGTCTGGTATTAGACTCGCATTACGAATTTGTAAGTCTGAAGAATATCAGACTCGTGATACCTCCGTCATAACTTTCAACTGCAACTCTGGTAAAGGCTGGTTCGTTGACCTTTTTCATAAAGGAGATATGGAAAAATCGCCGCCCATTCAGCTTCAACGTCAACGGAGAAAAAGCTGTGCTGTCCTTTACCTCTCTTGCTTCGCATTTAATGATCCACACGGGACCCAACTTGATTTTTGTCTGGATACGGCAAATCCCTATTCGTTCCCATTACAGCCCAACTTACAAGGCAAACGAACTTGATTTTTGGTCCGATTTAATTTTGTCCATCTCACATCGTATAAGGGACTTCAATGGATAGGGTCCATTCACATGGCAAACCCAACTTACAGGGCAACCCAACCTGATCTTTGTCTGATTTAATTTTGTCCCTTCCACATCGTATAAGGTACTCCATACTCCGATGGATATGACAAATCCGGTGAACTCTTCTTAACCTCATCTCTCCTTTGGCACATCCCATTCAGCATGAGCGTAGATAACCTTTTTCTTAAATAATAAATGTTACTACCAACCATGATGGGATTTCAAAGATACATTCAAAGATAAAGGTAGACTTTCCATTATGAAATAGGATTTTTTTTTGGTCATAACCAAAGTCCTTCATCAGTGCACTAATTTCTTGAAAAGAGGTTATGGGTTTGGAATATCGCAGACCTGTGGGTTTGGAATATCGCAGACCTGTGCAGCATACTCCTATAAAACTGAAAGGAATTTTATTATGTCCAAAGACCTATTGCACAAAGTTTATATTCATGATAATTTAACACACATTCAATAAAATATCCATGGAAGGAGGTTACATTGGCAACAATTTATATAAACTAAGAAGTACAACATTATATTTAGTTTTTAGGAAATGAGTGCTTAAACAATTAGGAAGAATATGCTTGTCGTTTTCAAAATCATCAAAGATGCAAAGTCTACAAGCACAAATGTTTATATATTTCTAGTTCCTATTTGTAGCTGATTGAAACTTAATCTAATTTCTCTTAGCATATGATAGCCTTAAAAGGATTTTAGCTAAAAGGTGAATTACTTCACTTTTTAACAAATTTCCTTTAACATAAGTGAGGTAAAATTTGTTTTTGGTATTTGGGTTTGGCCAAAGCCCATAAAGAACTCCCGCTTTAACCTTTTTGTGATGGAATTAGAATTTCTTGGTACCTCATCAAAAGTTATGTTCTATTTGCGAAGCTACTCTAAACCTTGATGAAACCATCCTTTCTCTATGGAATCATCTAGAGCTGCCTTAGAAAAACTAATGGCATTAAGGTTTTTTAGTTTGTGGAAATAAGTAAAAAATTGGCTAAGAGCCTCAACCTCTAATGGTAATAAATGAGTATCTAGGAGAAGCATGTGGTAAGGATTTCAAGGCTTCAGCCTTAACTCATCTAACAAATATATATTTTATACTCTTTTAATGTTATTCTAACATTTTTCATAAATACTTGCACTCAAACTAGATATCCATGTAACATAGTAGCATAAATAGTAGATTAGAAAATTTTCTTCTTAAACCTCAATGCCTAAATGTTTAGGGTTTTGCATTTGTTCTTGAAAGCATAGAAACCTTTCATACCAACAACATAGTGGTTTTTCATACATTCATTCTACTTGTAAGTATTAGCATACAAAAGCCTTAAATATCTAGTTGAATTAACCTTTTTTATGTTATGGTTGTCAATTATAAAATCAATGTTTATACTTCTTATGCCCTAAATCATAATTTTGATTTTACAAACATTTACTTTCATGTCCAAGGAATCATAGAAATGCATGAATGTTTGAAACAACTTCTACACACCTCTTTTTGAAGTTCAAAACAAAGTTGCATTATTACCATATACTAAAAATTTAACAAGATAATTACTAACTTTAATTGCATTTATTTAAGGAGCTATATTAAGCCAATTTTTAAGAAATTTGATGAAGATTCAAAATAAGGCTAGAGATAGGGGGCAACCTTCCTTGACTCTAACATTACTAAAAATGTGGGCAATGTCTTGTAAATCATCATCCTAGAGTTTAATTATAACATTTTACTAAAGATTTTGACTAACTTCAATTAGATCATGAGGAATGTTGATATCAATTAAATGCTAACAAAGCTTTTTCTTAACCATAGAATTAAAAGCTTTTAAGAATTCATGAAATAAGCAAAACATTTTTTATTGGGTCTTTTCATAAAATCCATGGTGTACAAGAGAGTAACCAAGTGATCAATTATTGAATGCTTTATTCCAAAGCTTGTTTATACTACAACTCTTAAATTATTTTGCTTAGCCCAATTAGTAAACCTTCTCTCAAGGTGCCCAAAAACTTTGCAAAAATATTATTAATTGTAACCATTCTATAATTATTTAAATTAGCCATGTCTCCTTTTTTATGGAAGATAACTAAGATCCAAAATGATGCTCTCATTCAACATCTTGCAAATTTCTCTATGAATATTTGATCACCCCAATTAAATAGCATAGCATATAAATCATCAACATCTGAAACTTTATCTTTAGCTAATTTGTCAAGGATATAAATTATTTCATCCTTAGATAATTACAATTTATAATAAGGGTTTAAGATGGATTAATCTTCATGTTCATAAGACAATAAATTTTTTATTAAATGAGATATTTCAAAGAAGGAAAATAACTTTAACTCTTAGCATTTTCCAAAATTGCCTTAGTTCTTTTTTAATTACATAAACAAACATTTCTTATTGTTATTTGAAAAAAGCTCTTCTCTTAGTTCTCACCAAATTCTTATATCTCCTAAATGCATCATTTGTTTATTCCTTGTTATAAAATTTGATTACTAAATAACTACTTTATATGACTGTCTTTGTGTTATAGTGATCAATGAAGCAATCTCAATTAATACTTGCAGTAATGTGAATACTATAAATTTTAGGCCACTACTTGAAACTTATTTTTGAGTTCTAAGGTAGAATTTAGACGTAAGGTTACAACCATGGAGGAGATTAGAGCTTGTTCAGTTCTAAAATTTAAAAAGCTTCAAAGTGCTCTTATTGCTTACGAAATGAACCTCATAAGTGAAGAGGCAATAAAAGAAAAGTCTATTGCCCTAAAATTAATCTCTAAGGAAAAGGAACCTATTGAGCAAGATGTGAGCAGCAAAGAGGATATAGCTATTCTTTGAAGAAGAGTCCATTGGCTACTTGCAAGAAAAGGAAAGAGCTTTAATCAACAAGGACCCAATCAATTTACCTCTAAAGGTAAGGACAAAGGTAAGAATTTGTCAAATTCTAATTTTGATGCTTTTTTTAATAGAATGTTGGGTTTGTGGAGAAAGAGGCCATGTGGCCTCCTAATGTCCTAGTAATACAAAAAGAGAGGATTGATATGAAAATGAAAAAGACCAACTTCTACACTAGTTGGGATGATGGTGAGCAAAGTGAAGAAGAAATAAATGACTCCACAAAAGATTCTCCACTCATATTCACGACACTCACAAATGAAAATTCACTACAAGTTATTAATGAACCAAGAGGTAAGTATGACAAAAGGTATAGTGAATTACCAAAAGAAATTCTCATTCTACATTATCTACTTATGAAGGTAAAGAAATACATAAATAGAAAATTTTATGTAATTCACAACAAATTAAATGGAGATATCTCACATAAAGGCTAAGATTCAACAACTATTCAACAACTAAGCCCTTTAGATGAAGAATGCAGAGGTTTTCAAGAAGGAGAGGTTCATGAAAAATAGCCTACGAATGAAGATTTTGAAAAATTTCCTTCTTAAGACATTCTTTAATGTTTTATGCATTAAAAAGGAAAATCAGGCAAAGTTTGAACTCTTTGGGTTTCAAGAATAACGGTGAAGGAGTGAAAGCCTAGCTCAATTTCATCATTTTTTTTAAATATGACTTTTTAGCTTATTTATAACTCAACACCTTTCTTAGGGCACACAAGTAAGATGAACATTATCTATAACTCAACAACGTTTACCAATCCAAATTGTTAAAACATAACAAGCAGCGGTATCAGCTTTGATTCTCAAGCATTATTCAAATCCTTCTTGGTACGTTTTACAAGGAATGAAATCCTAAAAAGCTAAAAAAAAAAAACCTAAAATATCTTCCTGACAGATCATTAAAGTCAAATTTATCTATTTTATCTATTACTTGGTGCATAAGTTCTCCATGGAGATATTGAACCTGTGTAATGTGCATCTGTTGCAGGATGCAGAGTCTGAAAGATGGAAGCCGCCAAGGGAGCGGCGGATTTCGTCCACGGTGGCAGCGTTGATGGCGAATGAGCGCTAGAGAACCAGAGTCGGAATGGACGGCTGGGAAGCGAAGGAGGCGGCCGGCACAAAGCTGACGCCCATGTTCATGTTCTGGCTCGTCAACATGAACAGCGCCTGCCTCCACCTCTTTGTCTCCTCTCGTGCGTTGTTGCTTTGTAGCGCTCGAAATTTGTGCCGAGTCTTTATGTCTTTTCTTAAATTAAGACATTTGGAATTGAATTTCCATTCTTCTCGTACGCTCTATGATCTAAGTTGTCTTCTAAATCCTCTTATACCTTCATTTACTGGAATAAGCATGTTCCTTGAGGTTATTGCAAATTTATCTTTCAAATGTTAACCAATTTCTAAGTTTGAAAAATATCAGAAAGCTTTTAACCATAGAATCAAAAGCTTTTAAGAAATTCATGAAATAAGAAAAAGAAAATTCTATTGGGTCTTTTCATAAAATCCATGGTGTACAAGATATTAACCAAGTGATTGGTTTATTCAAAAGCTTGTTTGTACCACAACTCTTAAATTATTTTGCTTAGCCCAATTACTAAACCTTCTCTCATGGTTCCCAATAACTTTACAAAAATGTTACTAATTGTAATCATTTTATAATTATTTAAATTACCCGTGTCTCCTTTTTTATAGAAGATAACTAAAATCCAAAATAATGCTTTCATTCAACATCTTGCAAATTTCTTTATGAATATTTGATCACCCCAATTTACTAGCTTAGTATATAAACCATCAATATTTGAAACTGTCTTTAGCTAATTTGTCAATTATTTCATCCCTAGATAATTACAATTTATAACCTGGATTTAAGATGGAAAAATATTTATATTCATAAGAAAATAACTTTTTATAAAATGAGACACTTCAAAGAAGGAAAATACCTTTGACTCTTAACATTTTCCAAAATTGCCTTGGTTCTTTCTTAATCATGTAAACAAATTTTTCTTGTTTTTATTTGAAAAAAGCTCTTCTCTTGGTTCTCCTCAAATTCTTATATCTCCTAAATGCATCATTTGTTGAAATTTGATTACTAAATAACTACTTTATATGACTATGTCTTTGTGTTACACTAATTGATGAAACAATCTCAATTAATACCTATAGTAATGTAGAATTACACTCTTTAAAATACTATAAATTATTGAATTACAAAAGGTATAGTGAATCATGAGAAGATAATCTCATTCTGCATTATCTACTTAAGAAGGTAAAGAAATACATGAATAGAAAACTTTATGCAATTCACACCAAATTAAAAGGAGAAATCTTAGACATAAAGGCTAAGATTCAACAATTAATCCCTTTAGATGAAGAATGTAGAGGTTTTCAAGAAGGAGAGATTTATGAAAAACAACCTAGGAATCAAGATTTTGAAAAAGTCTTACAGGAGGATATAAGCTCCAGCTCAAGCATAATAAGGTTTTATAACCCCATTCATGAGAGCACTTTATCTGTCTGTAAAAATTGTGGAAGTAAACAAAACTTTGATTATCCTCATGTTGATCAAAATAGTATTGATGCTTGGTCATGCCAAAAAGTTCCTAATAAGGATATTTTGCAGGAAGTAGCAATTGGAAATGAAGATGAGTGGAAAATTGAAAAATTCCTCAAAAAGATGGATGATACAGAAGGTGATCAAAAATTCTTTCATCATAAATAACATGAACAAGCTTGGCCATCATGCAAAAAAATTGATGAAAGAAATTTAAAAGCTAAGGAAGTACTTCATGATAGAGGACCTCATCTTAAACTTCATTAGTCTTTTCATCTCAATTGCAAGTAAGGTAAGTAATGGTAAGTTTCTATTTCCTTGCTTGCTAGAAATTATGTCAATTTTTAAATGTTTTATGTTTTATAAGGGCATATATCTTTATTTATAGAAAACAAAATTGTATGGATATCTATTGTTTTGTCTCTTGAAACATGAAATTGCTCACATAGTCTTAAAAAAGGAATTATCCGTAAAAGAAAAATCTACATTTGATTATCTAGAATGGATGTTTATCATAATATGCCACTAATTTCAACCATGCTTTGTAGAAATATTGTAAGGAAAATGACATTTAAATGATCAAGAAAGACTAATTTTTTTTAATACATGCTTACATTTTTTTATTATTAAGACTATGGAAAATTAGCTTCAAGTTGTACAAATGTTAAGATAAGCACATATGTAGGGAGAGCTTGAACCTCATGGATTATTATAAAGCATTCATTCTTGGTAGTCTATGAAGATTTTTCTTCAAGACATAAATCTTAGGAAGATAAATTGGAAGGCTTGGCTTAGTTATATTTGAATTGGTTGTGGGTTATTAACTTGAGGATAGCGACTAAATGGAATTTGGCTTGACAACACTCTGAAATAATGTTACAAAATGCACTCAAAAATGTTTTTATCTCTATGATAGCATCATGAATAAATCATCTTAGAAGTTTTCACATTTTTTTAAAGTTTGAAAATGAATGGATATTAAATCGTAAATTGTTTTGAAAATGTGAAGAACCTAGAACTTGCATATATCTTGATTTGATTTGATATGAATATCTCTTATGTGTTAGATATGTCTAAACTCCTATGGTACTTATTACGTATTGATGAAAATTGTGCATTCTCTTGATCTATCTGGTTGCTCTGCTCCACTCCTTTTTGATGATGTCCAAAAGGGGGAGATATTTGGTATTATATTTCATATTAGTGGGGCAGTATTGGAATATTTGATTATATGATAAAATGCTATCATTTGTGAATAAATGAGCATGATGTGATGTAAAATGACTTGAATGATTATGAGTTAGTACACTTTGAAATGTGATGGCTATATTCATATATATAATTTTGATTTAGTATACTTTGGAATCTAATTGGTACATTTAAACTAATGACATGGGTGATATTGAAAATATATGACTTAATGATTTTTGGGAGACTGCTAATCCATTTTCTTAAGTTTTGGAAATCACCAAAAAGGGGGAGATTGTTGACCTTTTGGTATGTCAAAATCTTAAGGAAAATAGAGAACAAAGGAGGTTTGTTATGGATGTTGTATTTATAGGACAAGAACGAGAATTCCACATCATGGACAAAGACTCAAAGAATCATGGCTATCAAAGTAAACCACTTCATTGGAAAAATGAGAGCATGGACAAGTACAAATAATACAAGCTAAATGAAGATTCTTCAAGAATTAAGAGGAAGATAAATCAATAATAGAAAGCCTAAGGAACTAGAGCTCAAAAGTTAAGAAGATATCTCTAAGGAATAGAAGACGTCTTGGCTGAGAGGAAGTCAATCATAGAAAGACATCTTCCAAAAATAGGAGATGTATCCTATTGAAAGAAGACATTTCCTTAGAGATGTCCAATTCAAGAAGGAGATGTCTTCCTAGAACTGAGGTTGAATTTAGAGAGACATGCCAATCTCAAAGGAGACATCCACATTAGCCATTGCATAGTTGTGCAAGAATTTGGAGGTGTTTTTGGAAGCTTCGATGCTATAAGAAGAAACTAATTATCACATGTAAAATATAGAAATAGGAAAAAATACTTGAAATAGTAGGCTATGATGAATAGATAATAGGGTTAAATCCCACAGAGCAGATCCAATTGCAAAAGTCAAGTTGTCATGAAGAGAAAAATTTGTTGGAGAGCAAGCTATGATGAGATCTGTAAGAGAGCAGGGTTAAATCTCATAGAATATATCCAAATCTCACAGAGCAAATCTGACAATGACTAGAGAGTATGGTTAGATCTTATGAAAATCATGTTATCATGTAGAGAAAAATTTGGCAAAGACTAAGCTGTGATGAGATTTGTCACAAAGTAGGCTCTAATAAGTGGAGAGCAAGGTCAAATCCTAGAGTAGATTTAGCAAAGAGCCTATATAGAAAATTTGATATAAAGTAAGATCAAATCGGGTAGAGAAAATTAAGTAGAGAAAAAAATTCAAAGAGTAAAAGAGGGCAAAATCTTGAAATAACAAATTGTGACAAGTAGATTAAATTGCATGAAGTAGATTTGGCATAGAGTAGGGTCAAAATGGATGGAGAAAATTTGATAGAGAGTGATGAGTGGTGAGGTACCCCTACACTCAACCATACAAATACGAGTGTTCACGCATGATCTGGTTGAACTCCGTAGACGAGCTAGTTGTGGTATCTAGATAATTGCACATTGATCACAGTTCGCTATCTTTCCACCTAGAATAGTATTTGATTTGTCATGTATGGTTTAGTCTAGAGTGAGGTGTATGATGTGGTCCTAAGATAGTGCTACTCCTAGAGGCAATGAAAAATAACTTTGATTAACCTAAGAGGGAAAGGATGAAGAGAGTCTAAGATAGCTTAAGTGCGATGAGCATCCATCCCTTAATCATCCTTACACATCTAGGACCTCATGTACTACTGTTGGGATTACCAAGCACATGTCCTAGGTATGCTACTGGGATACCAAGTAGTCACACTTCAATGCTTGTGATTAAGTTGTACTCATTCCGTGTTTAATAACAGGGATAGGAGAGGAAGGTAAAGAGATATTAAGCAAGAAAGCAATAAATACAGTTAAACTAAGTGAATGCTGCAATGATGAAGTAATCTTAATATTTATTGCTGGTCATGTGCATGTCCAAGTACATCACACTTAAATAAAGGTTATATACAATTACAATCATCACACTATGGGCATGCACTGGGGGAAAGGGTTGAGAGGAATTGAAACTAATAAAAAGATCTTACTCTAACACTAACTTTTCCTATGACTTTCTAGTGCCCCCCATTGTGTATTTATAGGCTCACATGGAAACAACGAAATCGTGTATCCAATATCACTAGTGAGGCCACGATATCGCATACCCAATATTAAGGGTTCATTATTGGAGCCTGAGAAATCATGGTTCATCATACCCCCAAGACTAAATGCAAACTCATCCTCGAGTTAAAAAAAATGAGAACAAGCCCCATTGATTACATAGTGGATAGGTATAGGATTATTGACTAACTAAGAATTTATTCATGTCGCAGTGGAGGATTGCATACAAAAAAATTGGGACACAAACATAAAATTACAAAAGTACAAAACTTTTTTGGAACTCATGTGATTCCAAGTGGCAATGGTTCCTTCATGGGTTGCTTCCCATTATCTTGTGCTCTAGTTTTTGGAATTTGATGGCTCTGAAGGAGTGCTTGGAGCTTTTCCTCTTTAGTTCAGGGGTCTTGTGCCACCCATGTTAATGCTCCAATGTTTGATGGAGTCGACACCTCCCATGGACACGACAATTGCAAGAACATTTGATTTGCTTTGACATACCAAGCTGCAAACAATCGTTGTTCCTCCTCGTAGGCTCTAACTTTATCCTTGTACTCTTGGTAATCTATAAGGCATTGAGCCAAGTCTACTACGCCATAGTTTTGTTCTTGGTAGATTGTTTTGACCACCTCTAACTTAGAATTTGCCACTTCTAACTTCTGCAATGTCTTCTTGTGCTCTACAAATTCTATTTTATATTTTGCGTAGGTTGTAGCTACCTACTTCTCTAGCTCTGATTTCGAGCATCTTGTTGGTAACATCACTAAATTGGCATATCGTAGGTTTGCCAATTCCATGTACTCCATAAGATCTTGTATCTGTAGGTCCTGGATTTTGAGCTCACCTTGGTGGACAAATGCATAGGTGTCCAGCATGACCTGCCAATTAGCGTGTTGAGAACTAAAGGTGTTAATGTGGGTCTTGGCCATATGGATCTCTTTTTCAATGACATGCTTATACATCCCCACCTAATCTCTAAAGTTCTCCTTCAATGACATGCTTATAAATCCGCACATAATCTCACTAGCACTTTTTCTTGGGGCTAGTGGCTTCAGCAATTTAAAAAATGAAGCATTTTGGGCTCTTTTGGGGATGTCATTGGTGTACCCTAGAATTCCAGTATGTCAGCACAACTTCTTGATGAGATAGGAAAAGGGCAATATGAACTTCCATATCTTACATTCCTCAAATCACCTTAAAATCTCTGTGAGATACAGATGGGGGAGGTTGGCATTAACCTTGCCCATCAATATCGCACTTCCTTTGGCTACATATGTTGAGATCCTATTCAGTCCTTTAATGGGGAATATGTGATAAGTGCTAATCTTGAAATATATCCTCTCTTCCAAAGTCAACTCTACATATGCCTTGTCTTCCTTTTTGTACATCCTTTTTAACCAAATTTTTCATGCATCGACATCCAAGCGAGTGGGTAGGTGAGCAACTTTTGGCCCCATATTCCAAAGATTCAACACTTCTAAAATGGCCTTGGTAGAAAAATCCATAGACACACCACCAATATCAACTATGGTGCCTTCTTTTTTATTATGCCAAAATTGGTATGTCTCTCCTAAGTACCAGGCACCACTTTCAGAAAGGATAGGCCATAATGGGGAACCTTTGAGTTGGTCCCTAACTACCTTAGGAGAAAACTCTATGAAAGGTCTAAAGTTTAGTTCCATGATCATAGCTGCTAACGTGGACCTTTCATGGATTTCCTGAACATACTCCGAAGACAATGTGAGATGTTGTCCCTATTCAAGTGCTCCAGCGGCTCCTCTTTCTACTTGTCTTGATTGCATAGTAGTAGGAGGCTCTTGATGGATGCTGAATAATTGTGCCTCCTACTCTACACATTCCTTGGGAGACACCTGGCCTCTATGTCTCCTTGGTCATTTGGACAAACCTTGAGAGGGTCCTTCTTGTTGTCCACATTTAGTGGCCATCTACAATCACATGGGGTGGACCATTAGTAAGGTTGCTTAAAATATTTGATTTATACCTTACTTCTTGATTTTAAGAAATGTGTTTCTTGTTTCATGTGATTTAGAGCTAGGAAATTTTATGAAAATGTCCCCTAAAAGTTTGATATTGGGCCCAATTTGATTAGGTGGCTCCAAAATTTAATTCTCCTGGTGTGGGTGAAGAGATAAAACTGATTTTGGCAACATTTTAAACATTTTTTATGGTCTTTTACCCTTTATGATAAGCTTAAGGCAATGATGAATGTTTGAAAAATTATGTGCGACTTGGAGTGTACCCTTTCCTAACAACTAAGTTGAACACTCCAGGTTTAGATGGGTTCAAGTGGAATGGGAATCAGAGTGTTAACGAACAAGTTATGGATGTTGGAACGAGAGGTATGCAAGTTAGCAAGTTCATGGAGAAAAATTTGAACAACTCCCCTCGCGTGAAGAGTGTAAAATAATGTTGATGTGTGCGGGGGACCCATATATATAGTTTTTTTTATGGACATGATATCCGGTACCTAATAGCATAGACCTGATATCGCGTTGGCCTCGATATCACGACCTATTGAAAATAGGGTACTTAGTAAAATTGAAGAATTTTTGAAATTCCAAGGCCAAGAATAAAGGATTTGGAGTTAAGTTGAAAGGTTTAGGGTAATATTGAATAGACCAGAAGGCATAAAAGGTATAATGGTGTAGGATCTAATAATAAAATTGATGAATAGGATGAAGAGAAAGGACATGTTTGGGTGCATAAGAACATTTGAATCAGAGGGATAACAAGTGAAAGAATAACGTTGGCAATAAAGTACTCGAAGGATATAAAATGATGTGATGGTGTGCAACAAGTACAAATTACAAAAGTCACACAAGTGGATCCTCCCCAAAGTAGGTTTCAACCTATAATGCCCTTGCGTAACCACCCTAAAGATGTTCGTAGGCATGAAAAGGGTGAAATATAATCCACACCAATTGCACAAAACACACATTTGTAAATACTGCTTGTAGTGACCAAAAATGTCGACGGCTGGAAAACACCGAGGGGTCGTTGGTCGTTCACAGTCGTAACCCCGTTCTCACGTGAGGGCTGTGTTGGATGGGATGGAAATGGGGCACCCTGAATGGTCTGGTTGATCAGACAGGGACTTAATCGGTGTTAATATAACCTTTTGCAACATGTAATTTGAAAACGAGACTGATAGCGCGAAGTAATGCTTAAACGTAAAAAAGGCAGAAAGAAAGTGTAAAATGCAATAGTAAACAGGAGGTAAAGTAAAAATGTAGTTAAAAAAATGCACTGCTTCAAAGCTATGACCTCACTTTGTCAAGATGGATACAATCAGTTGCATAGCATTGAGAAGTGCAGAGATCCTAAGATTAACTAAGATGCGTAGAGCAAGGCGGCTGTGCACTTGAATGCAGACTCAGGCATTTACAATGCGAAGTGCTACCAATGTGGTAGAAAAGAGCAGAATGGGATGCCAACTGAAAGTGCTAACTTTTTATAATGTCAAAACAAAAAGCTTACAATTCTCAAGGTTATAGTGCTAACTTTTTGCTCGTCAGCCAACCAGACTCTTAGCTGACTAGATTGCCAAGAAAATAGACTGGGAACTGAAAAGCTGCAAAGGGCATCCCTTGGATTGAAAATTTCATAAAAAGGGAGTCGTTTAAGCATCGCTCATTGGGGTATTTATAGGACCAAGGGCATGTGAAATATGGGGTTTGAACGCCATGTGCCTTGGGCTTATGCTGACCTGACTATGCTGCACGTGCCTACATGACCATTGGGTGAGCTTTCCATGTAGTAATTATGAGCTTGCCACATCGTAATTGCACTGTCAGAGCAATGGTGCAAGTAGGTGAGGTGCATTGATGTTGCGTAATGGCTTGCCACGTTTTTCTATGCTTTGTAGCGTAGCATGTTTGGCATGGCATAGCATCTTGTTACGCTGTGCTACGCTATGCAGCGTAGCGTAGTTGCTGGTTCAAAGTAAGAAACTTGCATTGTGTTCTGCTACATGTATTGGAAACCCTTGAAGCATGCTGAGTATTTGTTGCATTTTAGCCACGCTACGCTACGCTACGTAGCATATCATAGTGTAGCAACTGGCCTTAGTAGCAAAAAATGACGCCAATCTACAAACTTTGCCTTTTGCACTACGAAAATTGCGAACTTGCTGATCCTACCCTTCGAGCTACCTTCTATGACTTTCACAGAATTGCTACGCCTCGTTAAGCCTTGTAGCTTAGCATAGCATAGCAACAAACATGACTTGATTTTGCCAAGTTTGTCACTTTCTGATTGAAGGAGACATTGCTGAAGAACATTGAACTTGGGCGAGGGGACTGATCATCCAGCTTTTGCTACATTGTGCTACGCTACGTAGCGTAGCGTAGCACTATGCTTCTGCAAAAGTCTTTTGAAGTTTGCTACGCTACATGGCGTAGTGTAGTGTAGCAAAACTCCTTGACTTAGAAAACTTGCTGAAGCGGATAGTCTGAAAATAGGAGCATCCATCTCCTGAAGAACTTCCGTAACGCTGCATGAATTGCAAAGACTTGGTGAAGCAACCATGCCTTCAAATGTTGGGGTGTTTCATTGGCCCCTCTTTGTTGATGTCTGGAGGATGGGCTCGAGAGACGTTGACAAATAATACGAAACACCATGGAAGATGCGATGTTAACGTTGCCGCTTGGTGATCACCGGGACATTGCTTGGCTGTGCTTGAGAGTGTTGCATTGGTTTTTGTAGAGGTCTAGGAAAAGGGAAAAGATGAGGTTTAGCAGAGTCCCTTGTCGAAGTTCTCATGAGGGACTTTTTTGCATTTTCATCTTTTCTCTCGTTGACCTTCGACCTCTTGTAGGACAGGTGTTTCCTTCCTAGGATGAGTTGTGTTACATCTATGAAGGGTTTTGACTAGCTGTGCCAGTTTTATGTTGTAGCGGACGGTCACTGCTAGTTTAACGTTGTAGCAGACATTGTTCGTTACTATTGCCAGTTTAAAATCATAGTGGACGTTGCTTGGTGTTGTTGCCAGTTTATCGTCATAGAAGACATTGCTTGTTGACACTACCAATTTAACGTCGTAGTAGATGTTGCTCATTGTCTTCATGCTTTAGATGTAGTACGGCTTGAGGTATGAGTGATTCATTGGGTTGGTGAACTCGTTGCCGTCCATGTCCTCCAACTTGAAGGCTCCATTTCCAAAGGCTTTAGTGACCATGTAAGGGCCTTTCTAGTTGGTTGAGAATTTTCTCACATGTTCACAAATAGCCTTAAGGACGAGGTCTCCTTTCTGTACTAGCCGTTGATGCGTGTCTACATGGTGCTTTTGTTGCTGCTTGCTCTAGTAGTGCTCTATGTGGCTCAGAAATTGCATGTGCTCCTCCTCTACTGAGTCGAGTTTGATGATCCATGACTCATTGTTCTGGGCTTTGCTCACGACATCTGAGAGGATCATCTGGAGTGATGTTACCTACAACTCAAGAGGCAACACAACTTCAGATCCATAAACAAGGCTGTAAGGAGTCTTAATTATCGAAGTTCTACATGTTGTTCTGTAGGCCCATAGAATGTTGAGGATTTTCTCTTGCCACTACCTCTTTCTATTGCCAAGAATCCATTTCAGCAAGTTGATGATGGACTTATTTGTAGCCTCCGCCTACCAGTTTTCCTGCGAGTAATGTGGGGAGGAGAATGATTGTCTAATGCCTAGGTTGCTATAGAAGGTTCGGGTTTCTGTACTATTGAATTGTAGCCCATTGTCGATTACAATAGTCATCAAAAGCCCAAACCTTATCACGATGTTATCCAGGATGAAATGGCAGATTTGCTGAGACGTCGTCTTCCTCAGGCGAATAGCTTTCACCCATTTAGTGAAATACTCAGTGGCGGTGATAATGAATCTATGCCCTGTAGAGGACTTAGGTGCGATGGCTCCTATGAGGTCTAGTCCCCATCATTGGAAAGGCAACGTGATTTGCATTGGGTGTAGGTCTGTAGGTGAGACGTGTATGAGATTTGCGTATCTCTGGCATGTGTCACATGTCTTGACTTTCATCATGCAGTCATGCTCCATGTGGGGCCAATAGTACCCTAAGCGTCTGATTTTTGCAGCCATAGCCTTGGGTTCTATGTGTCCACTGCACAACCCTTCATGCACTTCATTAACTACCTTTTGCACGTACTCCCCAGCCACGCATGCCAGCAATATCCCATCGTAGGAACGTCGGCATAGGGTGTCATTCCCCATGAGTGTATATTGCAGGGCATGCTTTCAGATCGCATCTCTATGGGCAGATGTCAGTCCACTTGGGAGTTCACCATGTTGTAGGTAGGCTTTAATGTTAACGTACCACTACTGGGTATTCGCAGTACTGATAAAGGCCACGTGTCCCACCTGAGTGATGGGCATAGTGCATTCAACAATCAAAGTCAGAAGACTTGCGAATGAGTGTGATGGAATGTTTAATGCAAGGGTGGCTAAGGCATTTGCCACGGTGTTCTCATTGTGTGGCACATGTTGCACGTCTATGGTTGCAAATTTCTTAAGCAGGCTTTTTGCTAGGTTGCAGTAGGGTTGCAGGTGTGTAGCTTTGTAGGCATAGACCTCGGTGATTTGATTCACAACTAGTTGCGAGTCACCATGGATTGCCAAGTATTTTATGTGTAGTGTTTGGGTGGCTGAGAGGCCTTTGAGTAGCCACTCATACTCTACCACATTGTTGGTGCAGGGGAATGTAAAATGATAAGAAAATGGATGCATTTCCCCAGAGGAGAACGTAATGATGGTAGCTACACTACCTCCTCATGCAGTTGAAGCACCGTCGAAGTGTAAAGTAGCTTTCAAGTACGAAGGGACGATGTTGATAGTGCCAATGTGTTTGTCTGGGAATTTGGGATCTATGGTTGTGTGGTCGTCGATGGGTGATGTCGTAAATTGCATTGCTATGGCTTGACCCTTAGTCGATGATTGACTTACATAGTGTAGGTTGAACTCCACAATTATTACTTTCCATCGGGCTATACTGCTAATTTCATATAGATTGTTAGTGATAGCCCGGAGTATGTCGCTTTTGCAAATGATGTTAATCGTACTGCAAAACAGGTAGTGCCTCCATGTTTTTAGTGCAAACAATAAGGCAAGGAAATTCCTCTCCACTTCATTGTATTTCGCCTCATGCGCTGTTAGTGCATGACTGAGATAATACATTGGTATCTTAGATCCGTCATTTCATTTCTGACATAGCAGTGCTGCGATATATGTGTCGGAGGTGGCAAGGTAGATAAAGAAAGACTTATCCCTTTGTGGCGGATGCATAGTTGGGAGGTGCGAGAGCTCTTATTTCAAGTCATCAAAGGCTTATTAACACTGGGTTGTCCACTTGAAGTTAACCCCTTTCTTTAGTAGATGTTGCATGGGGTGTAACTTGTTAATCAACTTTGCTATAAACCTTCGAATAAACTGTACCCTACCCTACAACCCATGTAGCTCCTTAAGGTTTGTAGGAGGTGCCAGGTTGACGATGGCCTTGATTTTGTCAAGGTCCACTTGTATTCCGACCTCCGATAGCACGAATCCTAACATGCGTTCGGTTTTCACACTGAAGATACATTTCTTATGATTAAGGCATAGATCATGCATTTGACAATACTTGAGGACTACCCCTAGATCACGTGGGTGATCAGCTACCTCCTTGGACTTGACTGCTATATCGTCCACGTAGTCATTTAGTGTTTCTAGGATGTAATTGCTGAAGATGTAGGTCATGTCTCACTAGTAGGTTTCTCTAGCATTCTTGAGCCCAAAAGGCATCATGGTGTAATAGAAGGTCCCCCATGGGGTGATGAAGATTGTTGTTAGCTGATGCTCTAGGTTGATGTGAATTTGGTTGTAGCCAGAAAAACCATCCATGAAGGATAACAGAGCATGACCAGCCATAGTGTTGATGAGTTGATCGATGCTTGGAAGTGGGAAGTTGTCCTTGATCGTTGCTTTGTTCAGATCCTAGAAGTCTATATAGATTCGTATTCCTTCAATTTTCTTAGAAAGCAAGATGATGTTGGACAACCATTCTGAATAATCAACTGCACAGATGAGACCAGCTTGGTATAGCCTGGTGATTTTGTCCTTTATAGTTAGTGCAATTTCTAGTTTGACTTTACAAGCCTTCTGCTTGACTGCCTTCATGCGCGGGTCTAGGATGATGTTATGCTATATTAGCCACGGGTCTAAACCTAGCATGTCGTTGTATGACCAAGCAAAGAATTTGATGTTGTGTTGTAGAATTTTGGCTACGTTTCCATGTGTCTATGCATCTAGGAGGGAGCTAAGCTTCAATGTATTTACTTCCCCCTTGGATTTGATCATAGGCATCTCAACAAGAGCGTCGTCAGTTACATCCCTTGCCTCCAAATCTAGGGTTCGAACTAGATGCTCGGGCCAGTCTGGGGATGTTTCTAAAGGCGCTATGGTACAAGCTGTGGTTGAACCCCAATCGATCAAGTCGGGGTTCAATTGTCTCACGAGCTTGCCATGTGGACCTGTTAGGGCTAAAGGTGTGGACAGATCGCGATGGATTCCCATTTTTTGCTTAACTTGTCAAAATGAGATGAAAGCTTGATTAAGAGGCACATGTTGGTAGCAATCATGTATAATGAAAACTTGCGAAGAAATGACGAGATGTAATTAGTGAAGTATGATGCAAGGATTAAAGTTTTTCCAGTTTAAAGTCATGGCAGACCATTATGGCATGGAGATGAAGAGCTGCTAAAATAGGAAATGTAAAACTGTCGAAGCGAGAACATGTAACTGCTAAGGAATGTAAAACAACCGATGCAAAATTGTGAAACTGCTAGTTTAGCGTCATTATGGACTACGGACGTATAGCAGATCAAAAAATGCTAGATTAAGGTCTTTTCAAACCGCAAAAGTTACAACTGCATTGGGGTTGCTAGTTTAAAGTATTTTCGGATCGGTAGAAGCACAACTGTGCTACGATTGCTAGTTTAAGGTCTTTCCGGACTAGGATAATCGAAAATATATTTTTTCATTTTTTGGGAAAGAAAGCTGTTAGCTTGAAGCATGTCAAGGTTTTAATGCCAAAAGTGCTACGATGTCATGGCGAGCATGCTATGCTGTACGGTGCACTCCGCATTAAATGAAGAGAGAGAGAGACAAGTTCTCCCTTTTCACCATTACGACCATAAATAGGGATTAAACCTTGGTAAGCTTGCCATTCTCACTGTAAGAGCATAGAGCCCAATTCGGAGCACAAAGTGATTTTGGAGCGCAGAGCAATCATGCTAATTAGTAAACAAGGCGGTTTTCTTGCATAGTGATGAGGAAAAATTGTAAACAAGATGATGGCTCTAAAGAAGGAACGCATGAATTTGGCACCTGCAAAGGTTGAGGAGGTGAAGAAAACCATAGGGCACGTGAGAAAAGCACGCGTCGCGGTGCGGAAGGACATGTCATTAACCCGATAGGCTACTATGCTTCCTCTATTTTTTTTGCGATTCTATTATTGTTTTTTGCTTCTATTGTTCTCTGCTTTCATTTTGTATCTTAGTCTTTGTCATTTGCATTTTTCATCATCGCGTTGTTTTGGCCTTTGCATCGCCACTGTTGCTGTTTTAGCCATGATAGATGCATAAATGCTATGCCATCGTTGTATGCAAGGTCACTGAAACTGCCACTGCCACGGTTGTCATAACCGCGGGGGCTTGGGTAGTTTAAGTTACTTGGCTTTCGAATGGCATGACGTAGGACCCTTAGGAGGGTTGGGCCATGCATGATGTGAGAGTGTGACACATGTTTCATTCGGGTGTATTGTTAATCACCATGTTAGGGTTAATTGCTCTATTGCTATGCTAGACTATTTTTGCTACGCTACTACTTTCATGTTTTTGCTACGCTATGTGCAAGAAGAGGGTTATGCTACACTATATGCATGAAATGCTAGGTGTTGCTATGTTGCATGCGCATTGCACTCAGACATGATGCTAACACTTGCTGGTTGTGTTGTGTAGAATGGGGCTAAGGCCAATTCTGATTGTCTTAGAAATTGCAGGGGTCCTATGTTATGCGAGCAAACCTATGGCCAATGCTCCTCCTCCCCAGATACATGTGGAAGAGCAGGGGGTTTGGTTTAGGAAAGGAGCATAGGACTTCCTACAATTCCTCCTCGAACACTTCAGTGTGATCATTTAGTCATACCTAGAGGAGTGTACTTTCCGAAGTTGTCGATGTAAGGTTGGAGAAAAACAAACATCAAAAGATCTTCGGAGAGATACAAACGACCCTACCTTCGCGTGAGGGAAAGCTGGAAAAAATGAAGGCAGAGTGCCTTGAATGGTCTACGCGCAGATCAAACAAGGACTTCCCCTAGCGCACATTTTTGTGATGTGCTGCATTATACGTAAATGGATGCGAACGATGGAACAAAATGTGAACAAGCATGTACAATGAAACGAATGTAAACAACTATAAACAGTGAAATAATGCAAACAATGTAAACTGGCTGGAAAAAAATGTAAACAATGTAGATTACAAATGTGCATCAGTCATAACGTAGTTGCAGATTAATTGCAAGGCAGACATTTAGCCCCAATGTGAAGGGTGTACAGGTGTTGGGAGATTGTAGGTTTCTGGTTGCAAGTGTGCAGCATGACCAAAATTGCCCCAAATGCTTAGCGTGACTAAGTCTGGGTAATGCCCAATCGTACGAGATAATGATGATGAGATTCATCAACTCTCTAGATCTTGATGCTCCAAAACTTGCCAACCTTGATTAAATGGAAAAATGGGGTATTTATAGGATTTTTTGGCATGGGATTCAGATTTGGAGGAAGATCTATGGTTGCAGGGTGAGAGAAATGTAGATCGGGTAACAGGTGTTTGCGTTTTGACTGGATGCACGACATCTTAGAATGTACAGCATACAATGTGATCAATTCTTACACTAGCGTGTGTAATCCATAGCGTAAGAGCTTGATATGCTAAAAAATGCAAAATGTACAAAGCATGTTAAAGTACAAGAGTGGATCTGGATGTCTGGCCTCCGGATCTACAGATCTATGCTATTTTTGCTCTGCCAAGGCCTCCAGCATGCATGGATCTGGCTCTGGCATGTCTGCAGCATGTCCTATCGTCAGTGTCCTAGCATCCCAGTGTTTATGCTGTGCATACGCTGGAGTCAGCATGCCAGTGTGACCATCAGCATGTCCAATGTTTATGATGAATTTTGAGCCCATTTTGACCTATGAGACCCATTTTTGGAGTGGATCTGCATGCCTGAGGTAAAGAGGGTTCTGCACATTTATTTTGAGCTAATTTGGAGGCTGTATTGGCATACTTTTGGTTGGTCACGCTGTGGTCATGCTACCCAACATGACCTCAGTGTGACCAATTGTTTATGCCCTATTTTAAGCTGATTTTCAGAAGCTGATGCCTGTTTATTGATGCTCAACTGCTTCTTGCTCTCCAGGGTGGTCTGGATGCTGAGTTTGAGCCCAACTTGATGCTGTTTTGGTCATGCTGTGGTCATGCTGTGCAGCATGACCTCATCATGACCAAGTTAAAATGACACATTTGAAGCTCGAATCTTGATTTTCTGAAGTCTGAGAGTCAGTACAGTTGTTTCCTATCCCTTGGGGATTGAGTTCATGTCAAAACTGGACCTGAAACTGTTTGATGTGCCCTATTTTTTCTTGGTAATGCTGTGCAACATGACCTTAGCATGAGCAACTAAACGTGGCATGTTTGAGGCCCAAATTTTGATTTTCTAGAGCCTGTGAACATGTACAATTGTTACCTAGCCCCTGAGAGTCAAATTCATGTCGAAATTATCTCTGGAGGTGCCTGAATTAAGATGTTCTTGTTTGGTCATATTGTGTAGTGTGACCTCAGCATGACTAACTAAAAGTGGCTCAAGGCATGTGATTCTGAGCTCAAATCTCAAAGTTCCGAAGGTTGGAAGCTATAAGGGGCATCAGTGAAGCTCTTGGAGGGTCTGTGTGCTTGAATCTGGGCTATTCGAACTTGATTTTGGGGCTCCAGAAGTTGGTCATGCTGTACACATGCTGGTCTTACGCTGGGCAGTGTGACCATGGCATGACCAAAGTGTATAGAGAAAAAACCATGCATTTTGAGCCTGAAACCTTAGATTTCAGATGCTGGGAGTTGGAGAAATTACCCATGGGCCTTAGGGGAACTTTGCCTATTCAATTGTGTGTCGTTTCATGCTGTTTTGGAGGCTCTCAAGTTTGGTCACACTGTACTCATGTTGGAAAGTGGCATGACTTAGCTTGAATCCTATCTAAAGATGCTAGGACAAAATGTTGTGGTGTTTCATTGGCCTCTCTTTGTTGACTCCTGGAGGAATCCACCCAAGAGGCATCAACAGGAGTAAAAAACACCACAAGCAACTTGGCATCAAGAACTGTCTATCAGGCACTTGGCTGGATGTCATCGCACCGTGTTCAAAAGTACATTGGATCAGGAAATGAAGTTTTGAGATAAAAGGGAAGTAGGTTGTAACTGTGGGATCAAGGATTAATCAAGGGATTATTTTGTTTAACTATGAGAGAGGAATGCTCTTGTGAATAAGTCATGTTGGTCCTTGTCGACAGCCAGTATCTAGCAGACTTAGGACCAAGGCATGGGAGGTGCATCCTTTGGAGGAACGAGGCTCTTGTGTCATATTTAAAAGAACCCATTATCAACAGCCAAAGCCACGCGATGAGGTGGTACGTCATGATTGTTTGAGACACGAGTGTTTTCTTTCAAGACAACTACCTTCCCGCCTAGGGCTTGTATGGGAAGAGCCAATGGCCTTATCATGTATTTTACTCTTTGATTTTTTTTTCTTCCTTTGTTTTTTTTTAAAAGAGCATTTTTTCAGTGTTGTACTCGTGCTCGTGTGCTCGTAGTTGTATCCTGTGCTATGTTGTTTTATGGGTTGCAACCGCTTGGAGAGTCACGGTATGCAATAGTATGGTTCAACTTTTGTGGTGAATGAGATGTATCTAGGAGGTGTAACTGAGTAGGACAAGGAGAACATATTGGAGAATAAGGGATGCATCAGGAATTGGGAATGTACTCATGAGCGGATTGATTAACCCAGTTGTGTGCATTGGGAACAATGTGGTACCTTGTCACTATGATGAAGTGCATCCATGTGCGAACACCTCAGAGCATCATCCTACAAACACAACTCTAAGAGGACAAGAAAAACACAAGTGAATTAGCCTAAAACACTTTAAACATGAATATAGCCAATGAGATGGAGGCACCGTGTTAAACTTCAGGCAAACAAAATAAGCAGCATCAATGTCATCAGAGTCCACGTGGTTAATCATGCAGTAGGTTTTAGATGAAGAGAAGTCGTTGATTGCAGTAAAAAATCAATGGGCCAGTGATGATGTTGCCAATTTATAGTCTTAGCAGACTGTCATGGATTAGTTTTACGTCATAACCCTTTGGACGTTGCTAGTTTAGTGTCGTGGCAGATGGTGCCGTGCTAGTTTATAGTCATGGCGGACTGTGAAGAGGCAAGCTAGTTTATAGTCTTAGTGGACTCTGGTAGATAAGTGTGGCAGTTTAGTGTCATACCAAATGAGTGTTGGCTTATTATCATTTCGGACAAAGCTCTGTGGTGCCAGTTTATTGTCATAACACCAAGACGTTGTGTGGATGCATGCACGTATGTCTAGGTGATCCTGCAAAAGAAGAAACTAGAGAACACAATGTCAAGTAGTAACTACTGAAAATAGAACCTAAATGCACAAGTCAAATAGAAAACAATGCAAAAAGTGGTAGTTTAGGCCTTTTTAGGCCGTGCATTAGTTTAAGGCCTTTTCGGGCCGCATGTAAACACGTAAGCTAGTACAATGCAAACGAAGGTGATGTATGCACAACAAAAAAGGTGAAGAGTGGGTGGGGATTAGACATGTTTTTGGCCACAGAGGAGCCTTGATCGTGTGGTTGTTTCCTAGTCGGACATGGTCTAGGAGGCGTGCTAGGTTTTGGTTGCTCTGGGAGGCTTTCGATTTTTACCACTCGTTCGGGTGTTTTAGCTCTAGGTGTTGCATTTTTTTCCGCAGGTGTTCCATCAAGAGACTCTTCTTTCAAGACTTGTGACATGTCTATGTTGTGGATGGCTTAAAAGGGAGTGTTATCACCATGTATGATAACTTGTCCACCTTCGTATGGAAGGTAGATTTCTTGATGTATCGGTGAGGAAATGGCCTGTTGTTGGGCTAGCCAATGTGTGCCAAGAATCATGTTGAAACTTGGCATCTCTTCTATGATAGTGAACTTTGCGCTAGTGGGGAATTGTTCTCTTGCAACAAAGGCTAAGTTGATTGTGCCCTTAACTATGATAGGTGATCCGTTGAAGGATTTTAAACATGTGGTTTTCGTTGGCATGATCTTGTTTGCCATGCCTAGTTTATCGATGATGGAGTATAAAGCTATGTTTTTTGCTGCACTATCATCAAAGTGCACTCTACGAATGGTACATTGCCCAACATGTATGCTGATCGACAATGGAGCTGTTGTGACCTCCCCCTCGTTTGGGGTTGACTTTAACTGCATTGTCATGGAAGGCTAAGGTGTTTGAACCCAATCCTTGTGGTGTGTATTGTGAAATCATTGCATGGATGGATTCCTTATTTGCAAGGATGTCCTTAGTAACAGGAATGGATGCTAACATTTGAGCCAAGGCTTCGCAGTGAGCAGCTGAAGTCATGACCAGGTCGTACAATCTCATCGTTGTGTTCTTCTATTTGAGCATTTTTTTCCTGGGCTAGTGCAACTACGAAGTCTATGTTTTTGATTGTTGTGTTGGCTTTGGCTTCCTTCATGTGGGTTGAGGGATGGGCCTCTTGCGTAGGGGGCTTGGGCTTAGTTTGCTTGGGATTAGGGGCAAGGGCCCCAACGTTCAATTATTGCTTGCTTGGTGTGGCCCTTGTTTCAGCTATGGAGGCTGTTCATTGTTTGTTTGTCCTCTTCTACTGCCATTTGGTAGGCTTACTTGTGTTGTTGGAAAGGTTGACTCTTGAGGGAGAAGAGGTTGAGACGTTGCATACGGTTGGGCTCTGGGTAGGTAAGGGGCCATTGCATGGTTGCACTTTTATGACAAATGGTAGTTTGCGAGGAGTTGTTGGTGTTTGACTAGCTTGTTATGACACCTTGATGATGAAAGGTTTCTTTGCGGTTACGGTTGGTGCATCATGCCATTTTAACATCTTGGTGGATGATTGTGGTGGTACTTTGACCATGAAAGGTTTTGCAGGTGTTCAAGGCAACACCTAGATGACAATGGGAGGCCTCTTGCTCATGGAGGTGGAGGGGATCGTTGCCTTGCTGAGAGGCACATGGATCACGAAAGGTTGCCGCACATGCTTGGGCTTGCTTCCTATGCTAATGGAGTTTATGACATAGGAGGCATCACCTATGCTAGGTTGACTCAGGGTGTTGATGTTGAGTTGGCCATATTCTATCATTGTCTGAAGATCATCCTGTAAGGCATGGCAATTGTCAGTATTATGACTAGATATCTAGTGGTAGTGATAGAATTAATCTAACTTAAAGTGTTGTGGGACCGGGGGCTCATTTGGTGCTGCTAAGGTGGGGTTCCTTAGTAGCTCGCAGTACCTGTTGTGTCTTCGGTGGGCATTCTTCGCTACTTGTTTTTATTGGATTTTCTCAGTTTTGAGGAGTTTCCCTAGCAGTTCAGAGGGTCGCGTGGGTACGAGTGTATACTTAGAGCGATCCTTGCACTGAAAGTTGGGCCTTGTGGTGGCCCCTATCATTGCAGGTGGATTGGTACTAGTGTTTGTTGTTTTCATGCTTGCGGCTACAGTTTCCATTGTTGTCTGTTGTTTGGCAACATGTTGGTTCTTGTAAGCCACATATGCTGGATCATTGTTGGTTTGTGAAGCTTGTTTAATGTTCTTGATCTATGTGAAGGCTTGGCTCAACGTTTGAGTGCTTAGGTAGTATAGTCTTGACTTAACGAAGTCATTCAGGGCTCCCTTCAGAATTGTAAGAAAATACGTTTCAGGGATGGGCTCATGAATTTCATTAAGGGCTGTGTTCCATTGTTGAATGAACTTTTGCATAGGCTCTAGTGGCACTTGTTTCAACTATATCAGAGTGTTTAGTATGGCCTCAAGCTTGAGGTTGTACTTAAACCAAGTGACGAACTGATGTAACAGATCCTCCAGAGATGATATGGAGTTACATGATAGGGCTTGGTACCGGTCTAAGGCACTATCTATTAGGGACATGGCGAACACATGTAGGATTGTGTGGCGCCAAGCTTGAAGCAATAGGATCTTTGATCGGAATGTTACTGTTGGCGACCGTTTGGGATGCGACCACCAACGAGTGTCCTTGAACAGGATTTAGGTGCCTACTGGTCTCTGGCAACACCAAGGCCCAAATACCTCCAAATAAACTTAGTAGTTAATGTGAGTATGTGTATGTGCTGTTGCGGCTTGCAGTTGTGAGAAATGTAACAATTGTGTTGTATGTAAACTACAAATGACTTACTTTAAAGAGATTCAGCCAACTTTGCCAAGTACTGTGAGTTCTTGAAAATTTCCTATTTTGTTCAACTATCTAGTCTACGTGGTCCTTATAATACCTACTTGTAACAAATAAAATTTTGCAAAAACATTTGA
>MNCI01029357.1:686548-711835 GCA_015680685.1 Gnetum montanum
TAGTTGACAAGTGGCCTTTTTAATGGTTACAAACATCATGGATTAAGGCTAGGAAGTTACAACTTCCACATAAATTTACAATTATATACATAAAGGCTATAGTTGGAAATGTCCATAAATCCCTCTTTTTATAGGATGTTAAACAAATATACCATAACTTTCTTTTTCTTTTGGAATCTTAAAATATTTTATTTAAATCATATTTTAGTTAAATCATAGTAATAGAGATAGTAATTATAGTAAATATATATCTATTTGCCCCTAACTTGAAAAAAATTAAATATATATCTATGGACCATGTACGATCTTTATAATTGGTCAAAAAAAACTGTTAACAATATTAAACGCTTCGTGATGTGCTGTACAAGTTTACCTCCTCGCCACTATAAAACAGACGTGCTTGTCAGAGAAACATCTAGTTCAACATTTGATTTGCCCCCTTCAATATCTCCCTCCTTTCTAGTCCTTGAGGATGAAGTTAAGATATTTAGTTCTTTCTTTTTGTTTTCATCATTTTCTTTTTTTTACATCATCCTTGAATTCACGGCTGCCACTGCTCCTTGAAGTTACACTTTTTCTAGATTCCCTGAAAGATGAAATTGGTCCTGAAACTATGTGAGAGTAGTCACCGATGGAGATTTCCGTGTCATCAGGATCTTACTTTATATCTTCTTTTGTTTCATGCATCTCCTGAAGACTGACAAGCTGGAAATAGGCACCTTTGGGAATTTCCATTAACTTTTTCAACTATCAAATTGCAAAAAATTTTAACCAGTTTTATCATGCCAACCTGTTCCATGAAATGGCCAAAATGTGCCAACAGTTACCAAGTGAGCATTCAGGTCTTCCTTCCCATTTTACTTGGTTAACTTTGGGAGTGTGATTCCCTTGGGTAAAGCTAATGGTGGCACTGAAGAGCTAATTGGATCATCTTGGTAGAAGCCCAGTACTTTAACTTGTTCAATGTTTTCCTTTTTGAGGTGCTTTACCTCATTAGCTAACGCTTGCATCATTTTTTTGGCTTCTTCCCACTCTTCGATGGTAGGCAGATCAGTTGGTTGGGGAGATTGTTGGGTTGTCATTTGTTGCTGTGGAGCAACATTCAGAGTTGTGGTTGCGGGGTCTGGCACATTGAAGTGAGTGGATTATTGAAAAAGGGGTATGGTTCCTTACCTAGCCACAAACTATGAAGTGACACCATGGATGTATGGAGCTACAGTGATGAAAGGGGCTTTATGTGTTTGCATGTGGGGTATGTACTGGGTGGAGATGGATGTGGGTAATCTCTATCGAGATACCGGTGCTTGTGTGCTCATTGACACTTGGTGAGGGGCTGTTTTTCCCACGCAAGGGTGGAATGACAGGTTCATGTAGGCATGGGGAGTGAGGGTGTAATACGAATCCTCATGTTTAGATTATGCTGCGAAGTCATCTTCATTGTCTTGGTTTTGGGGCTTCTCGATGGGTCACCATGAGTTTTGGCACCTTGCCATAAGGAGCTGAGAGATGAGTTGGTGCTGGGGCTCAGAAAGGGGGATAATGTCATATATGGAGGGGGTGAATTCATGACCCCCCATGTATATGCGCTCAAAGTTTCATTTCGCTTCCTTCTCTATGTGGTCAATGGGAAGGTTGAACTGAATCTTCACATAGATGTAGTTATATTGTACTTATGTGAGGATTACGTGGGCATGTGTGTTGGAGATCTGGGAAGACTCCATGGTGATGTGTGACTGGGAAGCATACAAACAAGGAAACAAGGCAACAACTACAGCGTGTGGTCCAGGTTGAGGATGCAGCATGTGTAATGTGCAGCGTGTGCAATGTGACTGGACTACAACGTGTGCAGCATGAAAAATATGTAGTGTGACTAATTACCCAGTGTGACCAACTGTAGCGTGACCAACTGCAACGTGACCAACCATCCAGCATGTGGAAACTAGGTACAACATCTGAGGATAAGGCACAATGTCTAGGGCTTAGGCACAACGTGTGCGACTTAGGCATAGCATGTGGGCTAAGGCACAACATGTGTATGCTAAGCACAACATGTGTATGCTAGGGACAGGATTCTAGATAGAGTCTGTAGCGTGTGCTAGAAGAGGGCAGCGTGTGGAAGCCAAGGACGGAGTTTAGACGGAGTCTATGAGTAGGGGCTAGCGTTTGCAGGCTGAGGGAAGCGTGTGTATGCTGGGGTATAGCGTCTGGACCTTGTGGAGAGTTGTGAACAGCGTGAACTAGTAATGGTCAGCGTGTGGATGTTGTATGCCAGATGCTGGATGTTGTGGAGAGGCAAACAAAATGCAAACAGAAGCGTCTCTCCTTCTAGCGCCAATTTTTGTACTGTCCGAAATCGTTGACGTAAGGCTGGAGGAAAATAAATGTCGAAGATCTTCAGAGAGATACAGATGACCCTGACTTCGTGTGAGGGAAAGCTGAAAAAAATGAAGGCAGACTGCCTTGAATGGTCTATGTGCAAATAAAACAAGGACCTCCCCTAGCATACGCTGTTGCGATGCCTTGGGCTATACGTAAACATATGCAAATGGCAGAATAGAATGTGAAAAAGTGTGTACAGAAAAACAAATGTGAACAACTATAAACAGTGTAATAATGCAAACAATGTAAACTGGCTGGCAAAAAATGCAAACAATGTAGATTACAAATGTGCATCGGTCAGAACGTAGTTGCAGATTGATTGCAAGGCAGTTGTTTAGCCCCGATGTGAAGGGTGTACAGATGTTGGGAGATTGTAGGTTTCTGGTTGCAAGTGTGCAGCGTGACCAAAATTACCCCAAATGCTCGACATGACTAAGTCTAGGTAATGCCAAATCGTACAAGATAATGATGCTGAGATTCGCCAACTCTCTAGATCTTGATGCCCCAAAAATTGCCAACCTCAATTAAATGAAAAAATGGGGTATTTATAGGATTTTCGGGTGTGGGATTCGGATCTAGAGAAAGATCTATGGCTGTAGGGTAAGAGAAATGTGGATTGGGTGATAGGTGTTTGCTTTTTGACCAGATGCATGACATCTTAGAATGTACAGCGTACAACATGACTGATTCTTACGTTGACATGTGTAATCCGTAGCATAAGAGCTTGATACGCTGAAAAATGAAAAATGTACAAAGAATGTTAAAGTACAAGAGTGGATCTAGATGTTTGGCCTCATGAGCTGCAGATCTGTGCTATTTTTTCTCTACCAAGGCCTCCAACATGCGTGGATCTGGCTCTGGCATGTCTACAGTGTGTCCTGGCATCAACGTCTGGCGTCCAGCATCCTAGCGTCCTAGTGTTTACACTGTGCATATGCTAGTGTCAGTGTGCTAGTGTGACCATTAGCGTGCCCAATGTTTATGATGCATTTTGAGCCCATTTTTGACCTGTGAGACCTGTTTTTGGAGAGGATTTGCATGCCTGAGGTCGAGAGGGTTCTGCACATATATTTTGAGCTAATTTGGAGGCTTTATTGGCATACTTTTTTTTGGTCATGCTGAGGTCATGCTCGGCACACTGGTGTTTATGCCCTGTTTTGAGCTGAGTTTTGGATGTTGATGCCTGTTTATTAATGCTCAACTGTTGCCTACTCTCCAGGGTGGTCTAGATGCTGAGTCTGAGCCCAACCTGATGTTGTTTTGGTCATCTTTTGTTTGGACACACTGTGTAACATGACCTCAGCATGACCAAGTTAAAATGACACATTTGAAGCTTGAATCTTGATTTTCTAAAGTTTGAGAGTTAGTACAGTTGTTGCATGTTCCTTGGGGATTAAGTTCATGTCGAAACTGGACCTGAAACTGCTTGATGTGCCCTATTTTTGATTGGTCACACTGTGGTCACGCTGCACAGCATGACCAACTAAAAGTGGCATGTTTGAGGCCCAAATTTTGATTTTCTAGAGCTTGTGAACATGTACAATTGTTTCCTAGCCCCTGGGAGTCAAATTCATGTCAAAATTCTTCCTCGAGGTGCCTGAATTGAGCTGTTCTTATTTGGTCACGCTGTGTAGCATGATCTCAACATGACTAACTGAAAGTGGCTTAAGGAATGTGATTCTGAGCTCAAATATCGAAGTTCCAAAGGTTGGGAGCTGTAGGGGGCATCAATGAAGCTCTTGGAGGGTCCATGTGCTCGAATCTAGGTTATTCAAACTTGATTTTGGGGCTCCAAAAGTTGGTCACGCTGTAACACGCTGGTCTTTTGTTGGGTAGCGTGACCATGGCATGACCAAAGTGTATACAACAAAAACCATGCATTTTGAGCCTGAAACCTTAGATTTTGAATGCCAGGAGTTGGAGAAATCACCCGTGGGCCTCAGGGGAACTTTGCTTGTTCAATTGTGTGTCGTTTCATGCTATTTTGGAGGCTCTCAAGTTTGGTCACGTTGTACTCATGTTGGGAATGACTTAGCTTGAATCCTACCTAAAGATGCTAGGCCAAAAATTTGTGGTGTTTCAAGGAGGAAGAGGCAGCCAGCATAACCAAAGCCATATTTCCTGGGGCAAGTCAGGGCATCTTGAGGTTTCTGACGAATGGGAAAATCATGAGTAGGTAAGGGGAAGGATCCAGTTAGCATCCAATAGGGTTAAGGTGTTTGGCCTAGATCTGGGACATGCCTGAATACAACTGCTATCACCATTACAAAACATTATTCGTTGCACATTATATAGCGATGTGCTTCCAGAACCCATAGGGAACTATCTACTATGCTGGAGGGTGAGTTTTGCAGCCTTGTCTCACTATGTTTGTGCGACGTTGGCCATATTGGCCAAATGCTAACAATGTGTGTTCATTACCAGATTCTTCATCAACAAGGATGGGGTTCATGACTGACCGGGTCAGCTGGATACAACAAAGATAGCCGTACAGGAGTTCTCTTTTGCTGAGAACCTACGAGCGAGTGTGATCAGTTAATGCGGGGGTGAATACCACTGCTACCCACACCTATACCCTATTTCCTATGATCAGTGCAAGGGGTCTAGTTGGTTTGATGAGGAGTGGGTAGAACCCTTCAAATCAGTCAGGGTTGAATAAGTTCTAGTTGACCTTCCACCATTCCCGTTACTGTACAGACTCGGTAGGACAAGTAGTAAGTGTTACATGCTTAAGTGTTTTTGCAATCTTTGTACTTTCTACGTTTTTATGCTAAATGTTTTTGTGAAAACTGTTGTAGGGATGAAGAAGCCCTAGGAGGTGATGGTGGAGACCACCGAGATGCAGGGGAAAAACATGTACTTCAAATATGGAAAAGTAGATGCGAGCCAACGCTGGATAAATAGTGCAGCTTCAAAATCCTTGGTCTAGAATATCCAAAAGGTGAGGCTTATGGATCTATTCTTTTCTCGAATCTGGGTGTTCCTACCACTGAGATGCTCTCCCTAGTCAACTCCTTTTCCGACAAGGCAAGCCACTTCTATATGCGCATACAGGGTGTGTGGGTGGTCATTGAAATCAATGACCAGCTATTTGCGGACCTATTTGGTGTCCTTGCCAACGATGTCCTCATAGGGTCAAAGGGCAAGAAGGAGCTCACCCTTCAGAAGGAGGACATTCAGGAGTGGTTGGGGATTGCTAAGGAGTGAAAAGAGCTCCCTATGGAAAAGCTTAAAGCAAGACCCACCAAGGAGATCCACCTTGTCTTCCGTCCTTGTGAATTCCCCCAGCTATTTACCAAAGGGAAGGTCCTGGGGATTGAGCAGGCCTGGATAATGCATGAGGTCATGGAAGAGCAAGCCTGTTAAAATTGGGCCAGTTTCCTATGTAAAGGCTTGCAAGCCGAAATCTTGGGACTCCATTAGAAATCAGAGTCTCGTTCCAACATACATTATTGCTTTTACATAGGTTGTCTGAAGCACTTCACGGAGTTTCTGGTGGTTCAATAGAATGAAGTCTAGGTCATAAGAAATCATGACTAGATTTCCAGATTGTGGATTCGCCAAACCTTCCAGATCATCTAAGCCCAAGATCCCCTAGAAATAATTAAGGAGTTGCTCTTTGTAATGACTAAAGATCAGGTGGCTCACAACGTTCATGGCCAGGACAATGTAGGAGAGATGTCCCCTACTGTAGCCGATAGCATGTCGTGGGGGAACATCTCATAGCCGAGACTGTGCCCAAAAAGTTGCAGTGGAAGAGGCCTCCTCCAGCTAAGGAAACCCTTTGCATGGAGGAAGAGAAGGAGCAAAGTCTACGATTTAAACTGTAGAGGACGCAACCCCCCATTGGTAAATTCTTTTTTCTAATGCTTACTTTATTATTGTTTGCTACGTTATGCTACGCTAGGCGACGTAGAATAGCGTAGCACTTGTTTTAAGCTAACTTGTTTTGGACTGATGAAAACATGTTTTTTTGACTAGAAGAAGAAGAAGAAGAAGAAGAAGAAGGTGATGAAGAGGTGTTAGCCCCTAAGAACGGGGCGACAAATAAAGACAAGGAGGCCCAGTCTTGGAAGAAAGGGCCCCAGTCAAGAAGAAAGGAGCTCCTGTCGCTAAGGCAAGGGCTCTTATCATTAGAGAATCCTCCTACTAATGAAGAGGAACCTCTCTTGAATAAAAAATATGTTTGTATCCTAAAAGGAAAGGCACCAGCGCATGAAGAAGACGCTCGTACAGACTTGGCAGGGACTTCTACCAAGGCTGTCGCCATTGTCTTGCATCATGAAGAAGGGAGACCGCAATCGGACACCGGTGAGTTTGGCAATATGTCTACCTTGTCATAGTCCATTTCTGCCATTGCTGATATGTTTATTTATGTAACAAACACCATTGTTGATGCTACAGGACCCCCTCCGATTCGTACAAAATCATGGGTCGAGATCCTTAACAAGTTTACGTTCGTGCAGGGAATCGTCGACGACATGATCAACTGCCTTTAGCAGGCAGACCCTGATGTGGGTAGGTAGTAGTGTTGAGTGCTCTCATTTTGCTATGCTAGAGTTTCTTGAGTTTGCTAATTTTGCTACGCTAATGCGATTGCTATGCTCTTTGTGTCATGGTAGCCTCTTAGCTCAAATGGGACTTGGGATAGCCCTGAAAGTCAGTGTCGTGCCTACATTCCTTCCTGAAGTGACTGAGGTGTCTCCTCGTGCATACGATGAGGCTTGCAAATGCATTTTGCACTCGACATGCTCCTTGTGGGAGTATAAGCACGTCAACCAGGACCTGTGGAAATGGGTCCAAAGAGTTGAGCAAAGGGAGGTTGACCTGAGCACCGAGGTGGAGGACCTCAAGTCGAGGAATGAGTTCCTCATGACCTGTGATACTAATAATGAAGACTGATGCACGACTGTAATAGACTATGCTAGGTTTTGGATAGTTGTGCGTCAGAACGTTGAAGCCACCTGCAAAATAATAGAGCAGTGGATGTAGATGGACTTGTTAGCCTAGAAGTGTTAATATTTGAAAGACTTCAGTGCCAAGGTTTACGAATGGGGGTAGTCCTAGAAGAACCACAAACACATGTATAAACTAGAAAATGCCACCCATTGTAGATTGTACAGAGACATTGCTATGGAGACATTTACATATAAAGAATTCGTAAATTCCATCAATGCTTCTGAGGCCTTTACCAAGTTCAAAGAGCAGGTAAAGGTTTTGGAATCTCCTAACTTGAAAGTGGACCTTCCCATAGGAGAGACCGCAGCCGTCTCCTTTTCTCTGGGGCCACCAAGATGGATAACCGTCAAAAGGGAGAGAGCTATTGTAGATGCTGAACCAAGCAACAAGCGTTGGGCGGACATCACGACAGAGGAGGTCTGGCATTGCCCTGGGCTCAGTCTAGACCAGATACCCTTCGAGATGGATACATGCCCTTCTTAGGTTAGTCGCTTTCTACTGTATTAATGCTTATGCTCTGTTGTAATTTGTGTTTGTTGTCCTAGCTAACCACTTCATTCCTATAATGCAGGCTCTAGATGAGGGTGTAGGGCCCATAGAGGGAAGGAATGAGGAACCGATAGAGGACAATGCGGGGGAAGGCAATGCAACAGGAAATAGTGTAGAGACGAAATGCGAAGATGATGCAAACATAGATAACCCATGACCGCATGGGATTTTTTTTTGAAATTTTGAAGTTTCAAAACTTTGTAAAAATTTTGAAAACATTGTCAACAAGCAAAATTTTTGAATAAGGAAAAGAATTTTAGAAAAGAAATTGATTTTGCATTAACTTGTGCATTGTGTAAAATTTTCATGCTTTTATGTGCTAGTTTTAGGCCATTTTGGGCCATCGCTAGTTTTAGGTCATTTCGGGCCATTGCGTAATATGCCAAAGAGATGATACATTAACAACTTGAACAATGGATAATTGGTAACTTATGCTAGTTTTAGGCCATTTCGAGCCTTTGCTAGTTTTAGGCCATTTTGGGCCATAGCTAGTTTTAGGCCATTTCGGGCCATTGCTAGTTTTAGGCCATTTTAGGCAATTACGTAACATAGTTTTAGGCCATTCCGAGCCATAGCATAACATAGTTTTAGGCTATTTCGGGCCATAACGTAGCATGCCAAAAGGATGGTATGTCAACAAAACAAAAAGCAGTGAATGTACAAGGGATAGCAATTAGGAAGGAAGTAGCGGGGTTGCTACGCTATGATTGTGGGTTGAGCGGAACGTAAGGTTAAGGTTTTTTGCTAGGGCCCTCGTCCACATCATTGTCCCCTGCATAGAAGGGAAACTCAACCCATGCACTTTCATTTTGGAGACCAGCTTGCTGAGCTGATTCTCCCGCTGGATGTTCAGTGTATGCATAAGAAGGTGCTTCATTCTCATAGGTTACGACCTCTGAGCCCTGCTCCATGTCTATGTTACTGATTACTTGGGCTGCTACTTCGTCACCATGGATCACCACCTCCTTGACCATGTATGGTAGGTGGATTTCTTGATGTATGGGTGAGGAGACAACCCTAAGTTATGCTAACCATGATCTCCCCAAGATTAGGTTAAACTAGGGCATTTCCTCAATCACGTTGAACATCATGTTTGTGGCAAACTAGTCCCCTGCTATGAAGTCTATGTGAACCATGCCCTTCACCAGGACGTGTACATCGTTGAAAGACCTTAGGCACAACGTTGTTGTGGGTTTGATATGGTTGACCAAGCTAAACTTGTCCACAATAGGGAAGGGGTTGATGTTCGTGGTAGCCCCATCATCAATGTGTATCCTTCAGATCTGGTGTTGGCCTACCCAAATTGTGATGAAAAGGGATGCTATCGTCACCTCCACAAACCCTAAACCCTTAGGAATTGGAGGCTCATTGGGCAGGGCCAAAGAGGGGTTCCTAAGGAGCTCGCAGTAGCGTTGATGTCTCTTGATTCCGTCTTCCGACATCTGCTTATATTGGATGTGTCTCACTGCCAATAGCTGCTTCAGAATTTCTGAAGGCTTGAGAGGCAGTGGGGTGTACTTTGAGTGATCTTTACGCTCAAAGTTTGGCTTGGGTTGTGCAAATGTCTCAGGTGTGGGTACTGGAGGTTGTGGCCCATCCCTGTTTGGGCACAAGGTTAGATGCGGGTATGGCCACTTTCTTGTTGTTCTTGTTACCATTGTTACTAGGTCTGGGCTTGGCTTCGGTCGCCACAGTGGCCACTGTGGTTATTGGGATCTTACCCTTGTCCTTCCTTGTGAAGGTCTTTTTGTAGGTGACGTAGGCTGGGTCTTTGCTTACCTCAGCCTAGTCTTGTATGCTCTTAGTCTGAACGAAGGCTTGACTAAGAGTGCAAGGGGCGAGGTAGTACAGTTTAGACTTGATGAAGTCATTCACTTCACCCTTAAAGACAGCCAGCAAGTGGGCCTCCACTATGGGCTCGGGGATTTTGTTAAGGGTTGCACTCCATCGCTAGATGAATTTCTAGACTGGTTCCAGAGTGTCTTGCTTCATGCTCATCAACTGGTCCAGTGTGGTTTCTGCCTTCAAGTTATAATTGAAGCACATCACAAACTAGGTTAGAAGCTATTCTAGAGTTGAAATGGATGAGCATGGCAGCATGCGGTACCAATCCAGGGCTTTCACGGCTAGGGATATAGCAAAGACACAGATAATTGTGTGCGGCCATTTTTGCAACAGAAGTGATTCAGACCTAAAGGTAACAAGATGTGCATTGAGATCTCCCTCTCCATCATATTTCGTGAAGTGTGGGAGAGACATCCCTGGGGGTAATGTTAGAGCAGGGATTATAGGCTTGATGTGATCATCTTGGTAAAAGTCCATGACTTGTACCATGTCAGACCCAACAGCTTTGAGGCGTTTTATTTCCTTGGTGAGGGTTTGGATAAGCTCGAATGCTTGATCCAAACCTTGCGATGGTGTGGATGGTTGGGGACCTGCTGAGGTAGCTTCCACCTATGTAATGGCAGGGCTAGCGGTGTGACCCATTGGTGGTACTGTTGGGATAGCCCCCACGAATGGTGCTGCTTGCATTGTCCACCACTCGGTAGGTGGTGCTGTTGGAGCAGCAACCGTCATTTGGGCCACTGAATAGATCGCTTGTGTCGTCGGCGGGATAGACCATAGCCCCGTGTTGGGTTGTACCGTTTGTGGGGTTTGGTAGGTTTGAGGGCAAACATAATGAGACATCTATGACGGTTGTGGAATAGGCGAAGAAGTGAATGGGATCCACCATGTGGACGGGCCTAGGCCCACCATAGTGGTGGAACTGATGTGAACGTAGGAATTGAAACAGAGGTTGCGTACGATTGTAAAGTAGGTACAACATGAGCATGCGATAGGGTAGCCGTGCTTGGTGTGTGATGTACTATAGGAATGGACTGATGAATAGTCTGCAGAGGCATAGTTGCTACAAATGAAATAGGGGAATAAGGGCATTGATACATCAGGAAGGTGACATGGCTACCCATTGCAGCTATAGTCGTAGGCTACGGGAGCGTAGGCGTGATGACAAAGGGAGCAGTGACAGACAACGGATTGGCCTAGAATGAATGGGTAGGAGGGATAGGAATGGGATTGGCTTGAACTCCCTCATCGGATTGGGAATCGAGTTCCTCCTGTCCGTCATGGAAGGCATCATCCTGGTTAGATGCTATGTTGTTGCTCCCTAAGCCTAGCCAACTAGGTTAACTGGTCTAGAAGCCTTTGGTTTGCCTGTGTCAAAGGTATGGAAACCTCAGGAGTGGGAACAAACTCCTTCCTGTTGTAGTAAGCAAACTAGAAACTACGTTTGTCTTTAAGTTCATGTACATCCAAAGGCAAGTTTTCCTAAACCTTTGCACAGAGGAAGCTATAGCACTCATGTTGCTGTGCCAAACCCTAAGGTCCCCGGTTTTGGATCCTGAGGGATCGACGTGTTTCCAGCATTGGGTTTAGCATTTTTTCAGCACCAGTGATGCCTTTAACCATGATGGGAACCTAAAAATTGAAGGTATTAGCAAAAGTAGTTGCGGAAGTCATTGTTACTAAGCTAGGCAGTTTTGCAAACGTGAAAAGCAAGGAAATTGGAAAACTTAACAATTTTGCGCACGAGAAGAGCAAAGAAGTTAGTAAGAAATCAAAAAGGCTTTATGTCTTGATGGGTTCCCGAGGAACCATCGAGGTGACCGATCTATACCACACGATGCATAAAAAATCACAAAAGGATGTCACGTTTATGCTAGTGCGTGATAGGGTACAGAACATGTGTAAGACTATCGTAAGATAGGCAAGTCAACTAGTAATCAGAGGCTTTATGTCCTGTAGGGTTCCCATGGAACCATCAAGGCAACTGATCTGCATTGCATGATGCGTAAACAACCATAGATGAGTGTCAAGTTTAATTCATATTAGGGTGAAGAAGGCTTACAGGACTACCGTGAGACGCGGAAAAGGCACCAAAGGCCCTCCTTTTAGTGCCATAAAAACTATAGCAACCGAAAACATTGGTGGCTGGAAAACACTAAGCGGTCGTCGGCCATTGACAATCTTAACCCTGTTCCCGCAGGAGGGCCATGCTAGATGGGACAGAAACGGGGCATCCTGAATGATCTAGTCGATCAGACAGGAACTTAGTCGATGTTAATATAACCTTTTGCAACATGTAATTTGAAAATGAGACTGATAGCATGAAGTAATGCTTAAACGTAAAAAAGGTAGAAAGACAGTGTAAAATGAAATAGTAAACAAGAGGCAAAGTAAAAATGTAGTTAGAAAAATGCACCGCTTCAAAGCTATGACCTCGCTCTATCAAGATGGATACAATCGGTTGCACAACATTGAGAAGTGTAGAGATCTCGAGAGTAAACAAGATGCGTAGAGTAAGGCAGCTATGTGCGTGAATGCGTACTCAGGCATTTATAATGCGAAGTGCTACCAAGGTGGTAGAAAAGAGCAGAACAGGATGCCAACTGAAAGTGCTAACTATTTACAATGTCAAAACAGAAAGCTTACAATTCTCAAGGTTATAGTGCTAACTTTTTGCTCATCATCCAACCAGACTGTTAGCCGAGCAAATTGCCAAGGAAATAGACTGGGAACTGAAAAGCTACAAAGGGAGTCCCTTAAATCAAAAAGTTTGAAAAAAGGGATCTATTTAAGCGTCGCTCATTGGGGTATTTATAGGACCAAGGATGCATGAAAGATGTTCTTTGAACACCATGCGCCCTAGGCTTATGCTGACCTATCTATACTGCACATGCCTGTATAACCGTTGGCCGAGCCTACCATGCCATAATTACGAGCCTGCCACGTCATAATTGCGCTGTCAGAGCAATGGTGCAATTAGGTGAGGTGAATTGATGTCACGTAACGGCTTGCCATGTTTTGCTATGATTTGTAGTGTAGAATGTTTGGCATGGCGTAGCATCTTGTTACGCTGTGCTATGCTACACAACGTAGCGTAGCCACCGATTTGAAGCAAGAAACTTGCATTGTGTTCTGCTACATGTATTGGAAACCCTTGAAGCGCCCTAACTGTTTCTCGCATTTTAGCCATGCTATGCTATGCTGCATAGCGTATCATAGCGTAGTAGCTGGCCTTAGTCACAAAAACGTTACCAATCTGCAAACTTTGCCTTTTGCACTGTGAAACATGCGAACTTGCTGATCCCGCCCTTCGAGTTGCCTTCTGTCACTTTCATAGAATTGCTACGCCTCGTTGCGCTTTGTAGCTTAGTGTAGCGTAGCAGCAAACATGACTTGATTTTGCCAAGTTCGCCACTTTCTGACGGAAGGAGACATTGCCGAAGGGCATTGAACTCGAGCGAGGGGACTGATTATCTAGCTTTTTCTACATTGTGCTACACTGCGTAGCGTAGCGTAGCACTGTGCTTCTACAAAAGTCTTTTGAACTTTTCTATGCTACATGGTGTAGCATAGCGTAGCAAAACTCCTTGACTTAGAAAACTTGCTGAAGTGGACAGTTTGAAAATCAGAGCATCCATCTCTTGAAGAACTATCGTCATGCTACGCGAATTGCAAAGACTTGGTGAAGCAAGCATGCCTTCAAATTTTGGGGTGTTTCACTGCCATGATAAGATATGAATTCAATGCTACACAAGATACGAGTCACAATTATATGAACAATGAGATGAGACAAATTATAGAAGGGATTGCAGAGATTGGGACATGAGGTAACTGACCTAGGGCATAATGAATCCTGAGTGTAGGGCATGATTAATGTGTCATTAGCCTATTGCTCCAAAATCAAGACCAAGTACATTTCTTTGATCAGTGATATCGCATTGTTTCATCCCATGATGGACAATCATAAGAGCATCATGACAGCAAGGTATACAATCACTTGACGTTTTGTTAAAGGGAGGAGTGATTTGGAATTTCTTTGTGGCACATTTGTTTTTATCTGGCCACTTTGGCACACTTTCTCTTCTCTCTTCTTCTTTAAGCATTCTACCATCAGGCATGGGTGCATGTCTTTCCAGTGGGACCCCCTAGAATAGCATTGGGATTTTTCTTGCTTTTTTTTATTGAGTGCCTTTATTATTCTTACTCCTATTTTTCATCAGATCTACAAGGATCTTGGTACAACCAGGCTACATGATAACTCCTATAAATGTCACCAAAGAGAATCCACAAGTCCCATTGATGTTGCACCTTGGCCATTCCCTCTTAGTCCATCATTTTTCACTTTGTGCATAATGAGCACAAAATTACTTTAAGTTTTAATGATGTCAAGAATATCATCATACCCAGAGTAGAACCTATTATTAATAGAATGGGAGGGTGGATGTGATGGGCTCACTATCCAAATAATTAGCCACCTGAGACTTGATAGCATAGAACAACACCTCAACCAACGAGTCACATGAATGTTTTATTCATAGATGAGATTACCCATAAAAATATAAAATAATAAATAAAAAGATAAAACAACAAATTGAAAGATGAAAAACTAAAAAACAAAAATTGTAAAATTAAAGAAAAGGAAAAACATTTATTAATTCTGTTTGTTAGAATGGGGGATGTCCCCCATATCTAAACTTTTGATCTAGCTGAGAATTAATAAATGGAATGGTTGGATCCATGCATTTTAGAAATATTGGGACCTAGTCATAGCCAAACCATTGGGTGTCTTTTGATGTGGTGGTTGGAATGTACCCAAATTGGGGTGCACACACTATATTAAAGTTGACATAGTTGGGAAAGTTAGAAGATGAGTTTAATTGATACGAAGTTGACCCACTATGGCACCCTTGATCGTAAGATGGTATGCGAGGATCGATATGTCTCTCTACGTGGCTATATTCATTGGGTCACATAGTTTTTGGAGTATTGATTAATGGCCCTGATAAGATAACACGAGGCATTGGGTTTGAGGAGGAAAATGCACCACAATGTTGAACTTGTGCTGAGTGGGAGGATGCAGTGGTCTCGGAACTATGTTGTCCCTTTCTACAGTCATGTCTAAAGAAGGGACGCCTTCAATATTGTGGAGGATTCCCACTACTGTTGATAGTAGTAACAAAAGTAACGTTTGTGGGTTGGTGCTGTGATGCAAAACCTTTTGGTAGAATTGGTGGCGATGTAGAAGGAGGTGAAGGATAAGAATATTGAGGGTGAGAAGAAGTGTAAGACACATGAGGTGGTGATTGTGTTGGATAGGATATTGATTGATAATATCTAGGAGAATGATAACAATGTGACAAGATAGAAGATGTTGACCTAGTTGGGGAAATATGATGTTGAACCTAATAAGTGCTTAGGTTCAGATGATATGAAGGGTGTGACCAATTTGAGGGTGGCCTCCCCCACAACTGGGATTTTTGCCACTGTGATTGAACACATTATTTTTGTACAAACTCTGGATGTAACATTCTTCCCCAATGATCATGTAAATGTGACAAGATTGGGCATTGACCTTTGGGGTGATTGTACAAGAAAATGTTACATTGATACATATGATTAGGAGTTGAGTTCTTATTCTCTTCAACCCTTCTTTTCGATTGTCTAGTGGTGTTCTATCCTGTTTCTTGGTTTGTCATGGTTCTACCTCTAATAGTGTTGGCATATTCTCCACATTTTTCATGTATCCATTCCATCATCTTATTGATCTTTGCCTCAATTTCATTCAATGATTATAGTATTGGCAAAGATAATTCCACCTCTTTGAGGTAAGTTGATTTCTCCTCTTCATGATTATGGACCTTTGCTAATCCAAGATTTTGGTCCTGTTGAGAGTTTTCAACATTCTCCCACTTAGCCATTTCTCCTTCTTCTTTTGCTACCCGCTTAATAAGCTCTTGGAATTAATTGGTTCATAGCTCATACAGTTGACCTTGGGCATACATCCCTAGGGTCTCCCTTGTCTCATTACAGAGCCCATCCATGATGTGATAGATTAGCCTTTCCTCGGAGAACCCATGGCCTAAGTAGCTGTTTAACAATGCATAATATCTTTCTAAGGCCTTGTCCAAGGGTTCATGTTGTGCTTGTTTCCACTCTTGGATTTGTTTCCTCAAAGCTGACACTCTTGCATAGGTTTGATATCTTTCATTGAAGAGTTCTACCATTGTCGGCCAACATCGAATTGATTTTGGTCTTAAGGACTAGTACCATACTTTTGCTTGGCCAACAAGTGTTGTAGGAAAGAGCTTATGTTTTTACCACCCATTATCAATATTGTTCCATACATAGGCATCATGGAAGGCTTGTAAATGATGTTGTGGATCTAAATCATAGCCTCTTGGGAATTTGGGAAAGTTGTTTAAATCAAGCTTGGGTAGACGACTTTCCTTACGATGCCTGCAGGATATTTGAATAGCCTCTTGCATATGCATTAGGCTCTTCGTGGATAGTAGGGGTTCATCATCACTAGGTAGGTTATGAATTTGGGAGTTGGGACGATGTTGTCTTCATTTATGTACATAGGAGACCCCTGCATCAAATTGAGTACTCCAAACTTTATCTTCATCATCATATAATTCGTTGGTTCTCTAATGAATTGCCTTACTAGTCGTTGCATTATCATAGTCTTGTGAGAAGGACATTGTTGTGAAATTGTGTGTGACTTATTTGCAATTATTTCTTTCTCAAAGATATATCGTTAATACTTTGTTATAGCGATCTTGTATGATATAAATAATCTAAATAACTAGCATTGTCCTTGGCAACGGTGCTAATGATGAGTGGTGAGGTACCCCTACACTCAACCATAAGAATATGAATGTTCACACATGATCCGATTGAACTCCGTAGATGGGCTAGTTGTGGTATTTAGATAATTACACATTGATCGCAGTTCATTATCTTCCCACATGGAATAGTATTTGCTTTGTCACATATGGTTTAGTCCAGAGTGAGGTGTATGATGTGGTCCTAACCTAGTGCTACTCCTAGAGGCAATGTAAAATAACTTTGATTAACCTATGAAGGAAAGGGTGAAGAGAGTCTAAGCTAGCTTAAGTGCGATGAGCATTTGTCCCTTAATCATCCATACACATCTTAGACCTCATGTACTATTACTGGGATTACCAAGCGCATGTCCTAGGTACGCTACTGGGATACCAAGTAGTCACACTTAAATGCTCATGATTAAGTCATACTCATTCCACGTTTAATAACATGGATAGGAGAGGAAGGTTAAGAGATATTAAGTAAGAAAGCAATAAATAGAGTTAAACTAAGTGATTGCTGCAATAATGAAGTAATCTCGATCTTTATTGCTGGTCATGTGCATGTCCAAGTATGTCACACTCAAATAAAGGTTCTGTACAATTACAACCATCACACTACGGGCATGCACTAGGGGAAAGGGTTGAGAGGAATTGAAATTGACAAAAAGATCCTACTCTAACACTAACTTTTCCTATGACTTTCCCTTGCCCCCCATTGTGTATTTATAGGCTCACACAGAAACCACAATATCGCATATTTGATATTGTTAGTGAGGCCACGATATTGTGTACCCGATATCAAGGGTCTAATATTGGAGCCTGACAAATCATGGTTCATCAAAAAGCAAGGTCACATTGGGCACACAGATTATGAAGAGCAAAAATCAAGGTTTAATGTGAAATTTGCCAAAGAGCATACTCTTATGAGTAGAGAACAAGGTCAAGTTTTATTGAGTAGATTCCACAAAGAGTAGGGTTAGATCAGGTAGAGCAGAGCAGGTTTAATTGAGAAAAACAACATTCAAAGAGCAAAAAAAGGCAAAATATTTGAAACAACAGACTATGAGAAGCGAAGGGTAAGGTGAAATCCCGCAAAGCACATTCAGCAAAGAGTAGGGTCAGATCCAATGGAAAGCAGGGTCAGATCGGGCACAAGGTTTATGATAAACATAGAGTGGGTTCAACAGAACTTTTCGTTTAGCTTTCAAAATTTTTGGACCAGCAGGGTCAAATATATAGGTATATTTAAGCTAGAAAAATAGCGTCAAAGACATAACACAATTTTATTGCTTGCTTAGGAAGAATCATGGCACGAGATCTTCGACTTCTTACTAGCCTACAGTTATTAGGGAGGATTGTTGGATTAGCAGAAGTGTAATTTTTTTAAAAATTATTATATTCAAATTCAAACGTCGTCTTACGTGACGGATTACCATCACTCTTAAGTGATATCCTAACCTTTTGCAATGGCATCTTTTTCAAAATTTGAATGCTTTTGCAAATTTGAATGATTTTGCAAATTAGTAGGTGCGCTAGGTAACCGAAGAGATCAACGTAATCTTTTCTGCTACAAAGTCGATTAAATTTTAAATATCATAACACGCAGGGCACCAACCAGCAGCAAGCAAATTCAATACCAGAGAGCATTTACCATCAAGTTATTATTTTATCTTATGACCCTGACCTATTCTTGCAGGTTGAAAAGACAACAATAGCCGAATATGCCGTAAAAAATAATTCAGGAAGATCCCTTTTACATCATCCAAGGCTTGAGGCAGAAAGTTGGCTCCCTGTTTTTTCACCGTCATTTCAGAAACAATAATAATAAAATATAAGATCAGATTGATCACTAAAATAAAAAAAATGCCTGACTGAGCCAAGCAGTTAGAATATTAAGAAAAGAATGCGATGTCTGCCCTCCCCGTCACTTGTGTTTTGGCTGAAAGTATACCAGTAGGAAGTATTTAAGGAGGTGAGGATGTGCGTACATGACACGAAAATGGGGTAAACCTAAGTATTAGAAGGGAAATATGATGAAAATTCTGAAGTTCATGACAGAAGAATGGGTTAGACCCGGCTAAAGAGTGAAGACAAGTCAAATGGTGAAAATGTGTCCGATGGTCCTGCCCTTTCGGGCCTTCTTAGTTGACCATAAATAACAATTGGAGTGGTTGGAGTGGAACCTACATGATAGTAGTTAACAATTATACACAGTAATGATGGTTTACTGTTTAGGCGTCTAATAGAAATAGAAATATGATATCCTACTCTAACAATAGCATGAAAGTATTAGTTGGCTATAAAATTAGGCATAAAGGTTTGGTAATTAATATCAATTAGGAAAATCCGATTTAACAATTGTGTTCTCCTTCCTAAGGTATTGTGTATGAAACGAGTCCAGGTTTAACCATTTCTATACGTAACAGGTGTGAGTGGTCCTCGTGGGGTTGTGCATCCTTGATGTTTCGTTATACATCTCTTTAGAATGCAACTTTTATTTGACTAGACAAATGTATAGTTTGCCATTGTTCTGGGTTTTGACCTGGACATAGCGGCCAGTCCAATCTTGTGTTTTTTTACTTTTTTTTGCAACTTCCTTCCCGATGTTTTCCTGGTTGGACTTCCAAGGTTTATAGTCCATTCTTATGTCTTTTAAAAGTTGCTTGCATGATATTTCCCAGTGGTTTCCTGTTTATTACCTTTCGGGGTTTATAGTAGGGCGGTATTTTCGACGGGTAAAGTGCGGACCAATATGAAAATCTACACCACGTGAAGAAAGAACGTCTTTCGGGTTTATAGTAGGGCGGTATTTTCTCCGGGTAATGTGCGGACCAATATGAAAATCTACACTACGTGAAGAAAGAAAGTCTTTCCTTTTTTAGGAAATTTGTGTAACCACTTTCACTTGTGCGTTTCCATGTCATAAATTCATAATCAACAGCTCTGGTCAATGATGAATTCAAGTACCTGTAACCCGAAGTTTGGGGGTGCCATTCTGACGTAAAATATGTGCTGCGGATTTTTGGATTGATGGAGACACGGCAGCGGGGTATGGACAGCTGAAATCAAATTCATTAGAAATGAAATGATATAAACACTTTGAATTTTCTTTATTTCCTTTTGACCTCCATTACTATATAAAATGTATGCCGTAGCATTGAAGGTTGTTGAAGGTTACTTGGTTATCGCTTAACAGTTTCCATAATAAAGCAAAACTCGGAAATGAATAGTTTAAAGAGATGTATACCATGAATATCACAACACATTTCTAATTCTTTGATTATATGTTTAGGAAAAAAATACTGTAAAACAAATATATGAAATTGAAATTGAAATTGAAGCTTTATTATATGCAAAGATCTATAAAATTTATTAGATAGATATTGCATTTTCATAAAAAATAAAGATATCTTTTACAAATTGAGTAAGCACTAATGGGGCAGCAAAATCAAATCATACAAGTTTTTTGCTATAAGATTATAACGTTGTCTCAAATGGATAATCTTATTACAAGAAAGAAACATATGTAACTCATCTTCAAAGGCTCCTAACCTACACAACCTATAAATATACTCTTCTTTGGGGAGTTGAATCCATCTCATTCTTTTAATTATAAGATGATAAGTACTTAAGGGAACCTTGCTAATACCATTTCTATACTTAATTGGAAAAGCAATTAAGAGATAATGAGCTTTTTTGTCTAGTTTATTAGATCTAATGTGATCTAGATAAAATTGTTTCTTTCCTTCTCTATTAGACCAAATCTGTGTTAAAACTTTCTACTTGACTAGTTGGCAAATATGCTTAGGATCTTGTTGCATGTCCTCCCAAGAGATATTCTATTTTCTCAACCATTGCAGTTCATAAAAATACCAACCACAATCTTGTGGATCCTCAATAATTGCTTTAGAGATTTTATCTTGCTTTGAACTATACAAGCTATGAGTGTACATAATGAATTGGCACATGGCTTTTGTTTTTAAAGGTAATAAGTCACATTCACATAATAACATTGGATAAGTTGTTTACAACTTCATCTTTAATTCATCAAATTGATTCTTTCAATATCTTTTTAAAGTTTAGCACTAGGTCCAAGTCCCCAAACAACACATCCATACAATACAATAGTATAGATGATAGTATGAAATATTTTTTTTCTAACCTTCCAAGCCTATAGTCCTAAATCCGTGTACTTGTTTTTAAAAGCATATGAAGCCTTGAAACCTCCTAGTATTCTTTCTTTGATGCACTTTCTGTAGTTGTAATTGTTCATATAAATGAGACCTAGATTTTTAAAAGAATATACTATTTTCATACTGGCACCTCAAAAATAGAAGTTATAATAAGTATTTCTTGTACTCTACATCATCAATTTGGTAGTCTTCACATTCACTTATAGATTAAAGAGAGAAAATAATGTTCTAAAATTTGCAACATATTTTACAGACTTTTTACAGTAGCAAAGATCAAAGAAGCATCATTTACATATGAAAAGAGATTTAATGCTTAGGAGTCAATTTTGATAACTTAATTATCTTGCCCATTGCATAACCATTCTTGAATTTCATCAATAAAGATACTAAAGAGAGTTGAAGCAAGTGGATAACCTTACATTACTTCTTCATAGAATCTTTGAGTTGCTCTAGTCAAATTTGAAGGAAGGTGACTTTTATGCAAGTGCAACAATAGTTTTGAGTGTACCACTAAATCATATGCTTTTGGAAAATTAATAAAACAGATAAAATCTTTTTATTTAGTATTTTTACAGTTTCTATGCAGTGTCTCATAGTAACTAAGTGATCAATAGTGGATTCATTTTGTCTAAAATCCACCTAACATATTTTCTTAACTTGGTTAACTTTAGCCCAAGAACTAAGTCTCTTTTCTAGTAGAGTGATCAATAACTTAGTAAAAATATTATTCACAATGATCATTTGATATTTTTTTAAATTATTTTTATTCCCCTTTTTATGTGATAAGATAACTTTATTAGTTTTTTAGTGTTGATCTAATCCTTAATCCATTGCTAAATTTAATGTGTATCAAGTTTCTCTATGAATAGCAAGTTTTGTCTACTTTAATAATTCTACATATAAGCCATTTAAATCTACATCCTTGCTAGATGCAAGGTTTTAAATATCCTCTATGACTTAAGAGTAAATTGGAGAGGTTCTGGTTATACAATAACAATAGACTTCTCATCTCCTTTTGCAAATGATTTATTGTAAAATGTATAGATATCTTAAAAAGAAAAATTAAATGATGAAGAGGCTTTATAATAAAATAATTACCAAAACTATTTATACTCTTATTTAATGTTCTAAGAAAAATATTCGTGTTGCATCCTATAAATTTCTTTCTCTTAGTATTAATCAAACATTTATATGTCTCAACTAAACTTTTTCTATAAACTTGCGTTCTTAATATATTGTCTAGCTTGTACGCAATCTTTATCAAACCAAGTCTTCTGAGCACCTCATTATTATGAATGCAGAACTTGCTTAGCTGCTCTAGAAAAAATTTGTTCAAGTTCCTTATGATAGCTTTCAAGAGTTCATTTGTTATGTGTTGCATCCATATATTTTTTCTTGACTTTTGGGGTGACTTTGTATTGAAATTTTTTTATTCTTATTTTTTATTATTTAAAAAAAATTTGAATTTTCAATATAAACTGTACATGATAATGGAAAGACTTCACTAAATCTTCTCCAATTTTCAGCTTACTAAATTCAATATCTTTTTAAAAATATAAAAGAAAATTAATATAAGAGTTACCTTGAAGTATTTGCCAAGTAAATGATGAAGTTTGTGGAAATCTAGCAAGGCCATTGTAAATGAGTAGATCAAAAATTTTTGTCCATTCTAATAATTGTTAACCCATCTTATTAATAGTGTTATCTACAAAATGTCTATCCAACTGTGATTTTCAACAATGTCTAAATTGCCAACATTATGTTACCACTAAATAATTTTTATTTGCTATGAACATATCCTCGTATTAAAATCTTTACAAATAAGCACTAAGCATCTTACCAAAAAATTCTATAATATTTCTACCTAAGAATTGAAACGAATGATTATGAGACAACTCTATAGAATCATACAATGGAGGATCTCGAGGGACAAAACAACATATGATAAGGAAAACACAACCATGCTAATATTAGATTTTTAACCAAACATATTGTCTATGATTACTAATTTTTTTTCTAAAAGCATACAATTTTTATGAAATTTCCTAACACTACCATGTCACCAAAATGTCCATCTCATTACCCTATTCTTGTGAAATCTAAGAACTACAAAATACACAAAACCAACATCTTCCCAAGTTTCAAAAAAACTAAAAGCATCAAAGCTATAAAAGAAACTAATACTATCCAATGAAACAATTTTATTTGCAATTTCATTATCTATATTAAGAAATGCATACTTTAAAGGGCCTATACATTTTTAATTAATATTTGGAATATTGCTTATTTGTAATTATTACCATGTTGCTAGCATTTAAGTATGCTACAAAACCTTTTTTACATGCTTTCTTAATCTTTTTTCATTGTTTAGTCCTTTCTACAAGTTTTGTATGAGTAAGATCCTTATTTATCCAAACTCTTTTTTCATTCTTACTTTTCTTCAAGTGACTTCAAATATGTTCTTTATCTTCTATGTCACAAAACATAATAATTAAATGCCAAGGCTTTTCAAGTAGTTTATGTGAGACCCTAAAAACTTTAGCAATATTTAAAGAAGGTATATACATATCATCTATAATTTTTCAATGTTTTAAACTAAAATCTCATTTGTTTAATCCTTCACCTTTGAGATACCTACAAATCAGAAATTTTTTTCCTTGTCTTTTTCCATCTTGCTCATTTGAACCTTTGGTTACTACAAATTCCATCTTTATCTCTTTTTCTTCAAGTTTAGATTCATTTTCATGTTTCTTAATGTTGGCTTTAATTTTTGCTATTTCAAAAAAAAAATTTTCATTATTCTTTGGAGTAGTACTAGTATCCTTTTTCTTCTCAATTCTCTCTTTGAGGGATGATAACCTTTGAAAAATTTCTTTGTTTTGTTCATGAATTTCATCTAGTAGTGCTATTGTGCTAACCATATGCTCCTATTAGGCAACTAAAATTTCTTTGAAAATAGTTGTAATTAAAGTATATAAAGAGGATTTACCAATATTAACAAGTATAAATTAAAGTAAATAAACCTTTAATAAATATAAAGATTATTATAAAGGCTTGGAAGCATATATATGGTAGTTAAAGGATCATTTGGTTGATACATTTAATCAATGAGATGTTGTAGAAAGGAAAAATGCAAGATGATCAAAAGAGTTACTTAGAAGGAAAGCATTATACCTATCTAAAAAAAAAGAAGATATTTAAAAGTATGGCAAAAAAAAAAAAGGTATTAAGCATATGAGCTATATCATGAATTTATGAAATAGGTTTTAAGGTAATTAATACCTTTTTAGTATTAATTTAGTTTTATCCCTAAAAGCTTAATTATGAAAGTAATTTTACTATTAAGATAACTAATGAAAATATTTAGAGATGAAAAGACTAATCTAAAAATTAGTTTTGTTAATTTAGAAAAAAACTTATAATGGAGTTTCTTACAAAATTATTTGATAGACTTTAAATAATAAAGATATTCCTCTTGCATATATCACATAAGGAATGAACCACATAAGGCTCTTCTTGACTTAGGTTCCAGAGTCAAATTAATATCACGAGAGATGTATAAACCCTAGAACTTGCCTCCACTCAAGAAAAGCAATATTCAATTAGAGCTGGCTAACTAGTCCATCACTGTCCCTTTGGGACCTGTGGAGGACATTATTACCACTATGTGTGGTTGGTCATACCTAGCTAATTTCCTAGTGATAGAAGTCAACAATAATAAAGGGGACTTCCCAATTATAATGGGGAGGGCATGGCCCACCACCATCAACGCATGACTAGGAATTTGCGATCTTTCCTTGGAAATATCTAAGGAAAAAATTTATGGAAAGATCAAGAAGAAGAAAGTTCCATGCATCACATACAGTGATACTGAGGGTGATGACATACAGGAATGCTTAGCATCTCCTGCATGCAATCGGTGTGCCCAAGAAACTCAGATACAAAGGTTCCTGTATGTAGCAACCACGTAACAAGAGAAGACACGGTGGTTGATAGCTAATCAAGCGAGCAGCCCACCAATATGCATGGAACTAACTGGGGGAATGACTTTCAACCACAATGAAAGCATAGATACATTGGAGTATGAGCATCGCCAACTTCCAACCCTTAATCTAAAAACATGAATTGGGAGAAGTTGGAAACTTCTAAAAAATTCAAACAAACGCTCATTATTTCGGATCTCTCCCTTTCAATTCAGTCATGGGGGAGATGGCCACCTATGCTGATCATTTGAGGCCCTCAGTTTCTTTTTAAGTTTTTGTTTTACAATTTCCTTTAATTTTTCTTGTTTTTGTTTTACAACATCGTTCATACTTTTCCATTTATTTCTATGTGCGTGTTATCCATTTTGTTAAGTTTTTCAGCTAATAAGTGCTCTTAATGATGATATGAACTATTTTTTATTGGTTGCTAATGTTTGGTTTTTACCTTTAAGTTACGATGTTAATACTAAGGTATGGTTCTTTTGATATAGCAGGCAATGAGTCCACATCATCCATGCATCCCTAAATTTCTATGGTCTCTCTTGGCTTGGA
>MNCI01029357.1:712419-763395 GCA_015680685.1 Gnetum montanum
ATTAATTTCTTTCCCTTAACATTTTTGCAATCAACTCTATTTTGTTCATTTCCATCTTGACATCCATTTCATCGACGTTATAGTTGTCTCTTTTTCTTCATCTTTCTTATTCCTTCTCTTTTTCCATTCTCTCACTACCAGAGGTTCATGATTAGTCATGGGGGTTCTGGTCTAATTTTTTCAATTTTCTCCTAGCCCCTGCACCTTCGGTAGTCACCGATATTATATCTTTAGAATCCACAATTAGCCATCCACAACTCAGCCAATGGACCTTACACCGAAGTAAGGTATCATTTGTATTGTGATTTTTTTACCCTTGGTAATATAGGACTGTGTTGTGTGTGCAAATGACAATCATACAACAATGGATTGGATTTGGAGGGAACACTTGGAATGGAGCGGTGCTGAAGTAGTTACGCAAGGAATAAGATTGATGGCACACTTATGGATGGACAATGGAAGGTGCAATATTGGCGTTGGTAGTAGCAGATTTCTTCTCTCTTCTCTCTCAGTTGCCAAATAAGGCCTTATGTCAAATGTATAAAGTGTTCACTCTTATTGTCGTGAACACTATTTTTGTCATGTTTTGTAATGATGATCTGTTCACATGTCATCCCATTCACCATTATTTCCATTCAAGTCAATAATCCAATAGATTTCCAATATTTTGTAAGGAACTCGAGGACGAGTTTTTATTCATTCATGGGGGTATGATGGGATGCAATATCGCATGGGCCATGATATCGCATCATTCCCTGTGATATCGCGTACGCGATATCACAGCGTGCCACCAGTTCTATAAATAAGAGGTGGCTCTCCCTTGTTTCTCCATCTAGATCTAGACCTTATCCAAAATCCTTCCATTTTTCCATTACAGAGTTAGAATAATTTCCATGTGCCCGTAGTAGGAGTCACAAAGTTAACGGATCTTTATTCAAGAAATTCCGTACCTGAGCACACAATTGTGTACGACAATAAAGATGAACTTTTGGATAAACCTTGTAGTGCATGGAATAAGCTAAATAGGACTTTACTTATTGTTAATTATTTAAATTCTTTCTTAAGGACTTAATCTCTCTCAACCCTCAACTCTCATAGTTAAGTGCATTTAGTATGACCGCTTCAGGCACGTGCGTTACGCTTGGCAATCCTAGTAACAAATAGCGCTTGGTAATCCCAGTAGCGTTACATTGGTTCAAGGTGTGACACAACAAGTGGGAACAGATATTGAAGCTAAGATAATTAAGGCTTAGTTAGTTAAATTTAGTTACTTAGTCTCTTCACCCCTTTCCTCTCTTAGCATAGGCAATAAAACATAAAAGATATAAAAATCACATGCCTCAAGCTTACTTAACCATACAACTATGAAAAATACAAGTAAGCTTGGGAGGACAATGATTGATTAACCTTAGGTGTTCCATAAGGCATGTAGGCACTTAGTCTGTGGAGTTCGATCAGATCGCACGTGTAATGCTCGTATTTGTATGGCTGAGTCTAGGGGTACCTCGCCACTTATCACTAACTAAAAAACACAATATGATATTCTTTTTGCATTGTAATACCTCATAACCTTTCCTAGAATAAGAGGAAGTATGAAAGGAAACATTCAAAAATAAAAATATGTAAACATAGTAGATCATGAAAAGGATCATTAAGTAAAGGCTCAAAAGAGATTTAGTAAGGATCTTACATATGAAAATATTAATTTATGTAACATCTTGTTCTCGGATGTCAGAATCACTTAATTTATTATATTCATCATTTTCTTAGATAATATACTAGAAAAATTATAAATATTTACTAAATGAATTAACTAGTAAATAAATAATTGGTACTATAGAATAAAACAAGGAAAATGTAAAAATTTTATTAATAGAAGAGAGTAGTGTAATTCCATCTAGGTTGTCTTCCCATGCTACTTAAGCCTTAAAGGCAATTTGGCACTACCATCATGATTAGGCTATCCTACTAAAGGGGTGATTAGTCCCTTTTTGTCTTACTTCACTTGGCTTCTATTACTTGCCTCTCCTAGCTCTGCAACTCCATGCTTGGCATGACCTCTAATCCTGACCTTAAATGGCATAGGTCAAACCCTTTCCCGAGGGATACATGAATAATTGTAACTTCTCATAATGAGGTGCCCTTTCATTTGAAGGCTAATTACATTGTTTACAATTTTTTCCACCCTTAACAAGGGATAGGACATTACAATCTACGTCCCTTAGGCATCTAGCTCATCCTTGAGCACTTTCTTTATGTCCATCTACTCAGCTACTACTTCATTGTTATGCTCCTTATCTTTGGTTCCTTTATTTTTCTCATTATCATCTATACAAATGAATGATCAAAAATAATAAAACATAATTCATTACATCCATAAAAAATACAATTTATCATTCAATATCATGATGATCAAAAAGCTAAGGGTAAGTATTTAAAATAAACTTCTTGTTTTCCCAAGTCTATTAATCACAATTTGACCATTGAAAAATTACTTCACTAATAGTTTTATTTCATAATTTCTTGGTTCATTGATTCTTAATAGCAATGGGTCTACCTCTAAAGTTGGCATTGGATCGTAATGGTAGAGTATTCCAATCCAACACATACGGTACATCATTTTTATGAAATTTCTATAGCAAACTCACATGAAAAACTAGATGAATTTTTAAGGTTGTTGGAAGATTCAATTAATATGCTACTTCGCCAATTGTTTCAGAGATTTCAAATGGCCCACAAAGTCTAGGTGCCAATTTAGTATATTTTCCTAGTTCAAGAGAACTTCTAGTAGGTTTTACTCTCAATAATACTTGATCTCCTACTTGGAATTATTTTTCAAGTCGATGTTGATATGCATATCCTTTATATTTATCTTGGGCAGCTTGTAAATTTTGTTTAACTCTTGTGATAATGTTTTCCATTATTTTCATTTCTTCTTCCTTCCATTCCGTGCTTAAGGTTGGATCTGCCCAGATTAGTGGTGTACAACAATTACATGCATATACTACTTTGAATGGTGTTTGATGTATAGAACCTTGATAATTGTTATTATAGGAAAATTTTGTAGATGCAAATAATTCTCCCATGTTTTTAGTATACTCTTGACATAGCTTCGTAGGATATCTTCTAATATTTTATTCACATGTTTAGTTTGTCCATCAATCTTAGGATGATAAGCTGTGCTAAATTTCAACTTGGTTCCAAGTTCTGTGAAGATATTTTTCCAGAATTTGGATATAAACTTGGGATCTCTATTCAAAGTAATAGATTTTGGACAATCATACAATCGAAATACTTCACATATGAATTTTTGGGCTACTTCTTTTGCTATGTTTGTAGATTTCAAAGCTATAGAATGTTCCATCTTTGATAGATGATCAACCACTATGAAAATTGAGTCATTTTCCTTTTTGGTTATTGGCAATCCCATGATGAAATTCATAGTGATATCTTCCCATTTCGAGGTTGGGACTTCCATAGCTTGTAATAATCCACTAGGTTTCCTCTATTCAACTTTTATTCTTGGATACGTTGGACAATTTTTTGTGTATGAGGACATATCATTCTTCATTCTAGGCTAAAAATAAGATTTGTGAATTATCATATAGGTCTTAATATAACTTGGGTGTCCTACGTATGGTACTTCATGTGCTTCACACAATAATCTTAGTCTTTGATTTCCTTTTGGTATGCATATTCTTTGTCCTTTCATTAATAAACCATTAGAGGTAGTTTGATATCGAGGCTCATAGGGAATCTTGGTTAAAATATTTTTACAATAAGGGTCTTCTTTTATTTTTTATTTTATTTCTTCTTCCATACTAATTGTTACCACATCTATCATTAAGTTCCACATTCAACTAAGGGCATAAGCTACCACATTTTTCTTATTGGGAATATGTTTGATTTGAAAATCATATTCAACTAATAATTCTATCCATTACCTTTGATGAGTATTGAAAATAGGTTATGAAGATTTTTGAGGAATCCAAAGAGCTAAACAATGATCATAACCATAGGACGTGGAAAGAAGTTGAATGTGCCTACCAGAGAAGTAAGGGCAAAGCTATTGCAGTAGAAGAAGTTATGCAGACAGACTTCAAAAATGATATTAGCTATGACATTTATTAATATGAACATCCAAAGGGATGTTGCCTTGTGGTGTCACACTTACAAGAGTCTATGGTGTACACATTGAATCCATGACTAGCAAGGAGGCAAGCACCTAGATGATTGCCCTATCTTCAAGGTAATTCGAGGTAGTTGCATCGGCACCAACAAGCTTATAATCCAAGTAAAGTTCCATCATAACCCTATGAGCAATATCAACAATGGAACAAACCAAAATCATGGGGAATGCCATCGCTAAAATAGTAATACCATTATAAGCAACCATATCTATATGGGTACTATGTTTAGCAACTCGTCTCTCCAAGAAGTTCTGCAAGACATGCCTCATTTTAGCATCAGTATTACCCTCCAAAGTTCCACTAAACACATTCACCATCTACTTGAGGAGAGAACCCATATCCATAACACCCTTCAGATTTGTCTACAAATATCCCTCTACCGTTAACCTAGTTATCTCCTACTCCATCCATGCATGGTGAAATTCTACCACAACCACAACAACGAAATGCTACGAAGGCTATAGATTCACAACTAGCCTTCCAATTGGGTGGTTCAAATAATCATTCCAAGAAATGACTCTTATTTCAACCCAACAGTCCTCCCAAACCCTCACAACCTAATACAAATAGTTGCCCTATATCTCTAACACCCTCATCCTCTACATCAAATACATTCGAGTATCCTTCAAACCAAGTGTTTCCTCAGATATACACTTTGGTGTTAACTCATGTTTTCTCTAATTGGATTAAGGCTAGAAATATTCCCATGAATAGATCTAACCTAGGAAGTCCTCTCATTTACTTATAGATTGTTGAACATGAGCTATGCAAGGCCCTTCTTGATTCTAGATTTGGTATCAATCTTATCTCCCATGACATGTACAAAGCTTGGAGCCTACCACCTCTCAAGAAGAGCAACATTCATTTAGAATTGGAAAACAAATGAATCACTATTCATTTAGGATTAGTGGTGGACATTATAACCATAGTTTATGGGTAGTCCTACCCTGCCAATTTTTTGGTGATCAAGGTTGAAAAATATAAATGTAACTTCTCCATCGTTATGGAAAGGGCTTGGTTAAGCATAGTAGATACATGTATGGGTATAAGATATCTCTCCTTGGAAATCTCTAAGGAAAATGAATCTGGACATTTAGAGAAGAAGCATGTTTCATGCATCACATACAGTGATAATGGGTGCAATTGCACGCAAAAGATCTGGTCCATTAAAGGTACATTCATTAAAGCATGCAATCAATATGCACATGAACAAGATATTCAAAGGTTCCTATACATAGCAACCACAAAATAGGAGGGCATCCAATGGCTGATAGCTGACTCTGACAGCAACACACTATACATAGAACCTACTGAGAGACTAACATGTGCTTATGTCAAAGGCATGGATAAACTTAAGCAAGTTCATTGCCAACTCTCTAATGAAGAAAATGATGATACATGTTGGGGAGAGCTAGAAATCCTTGAAAATTTCAAATAAAAGATCCTAGAATTAAAAGCTCTTCCAATTGGCATGGAATATGCAATTTTAAACAATGGTAATTTGGTCATAATCAATGATAAAATTGCTCCTAAACAAAAAGAAAAGTTGTTAAAGGTGGTTAATAAATTGCCAACAACCTTTGCTTGGTCATATACTGAGTTCACTGGAATTGATCCAAGGATATGCTAGCATTGCCTCCACATTGACTTCCCATGAAGCCAAGAAGGTAGTTGCAAAGGCAACTGAATCACAAATGTACATAGATCATCAAGGAGAAAATAGAACAACTCCTTAAGATAGGGTTCATCTATCCCATCATGAATAGTGAGTGGGTTAGCCCACTTGTAATTGTGCTAAAGAAAGATGGTAAGTGGTGGATCTATATTGACTTTAGGTTGTTAAATATGGCAACATTTAAAGATCATTTTCCATTTCCATTTGTGGATCAAGTGTTGGACACCATCTCTGGGCATTACTATTATAGCTTCTTGGATGGTTATAGTGGCTATAACCAAATCAAAATTATGTCATAAGATTAGGCCAAGACAACATTCACAAGTTCCTAGGGGATTTTTTCATATTGTAAGATGCCATTTGGTCTATGTAATGCCCCTCTAACATTTTAATGTTTAGTCCTTAGTATTTTTTAGCAACAGATTAGTAGTGGGATAGAAGTCTTTATGGATGATTTTTCTACCTATGGGGCTACATTTGAGTAAGCCCTAGATCACCTTAAGAAGGTATTAAAAAGATTTTTTAAAATAAACCTTAGGCTCAATTGGAAGAAAATCCATCTAATGGTCTAGGAAGGAATTGTGTTGGGGCACCGAATTTCACAAAGTGGGATTGAGGGAGACCTAGAGAAGATAAGGGCCATCCAAGGAATAACACGCCAGTGAGAGATAGTTAAAGATATCTGATCATTCCTTGGACACATTGTCTACTACTAGTGATTCATAGAGAATTTCTCTAAAATCACAAGGTTTTTGATTGAGCTTATAAAGAAAGATGCATCATTTGTTTGGACCAAGGAGTGTGAACATGCATTCCAATAGTTGAAGGATAAACTTGTAGAAAATCCAATCCTACGAGCACCAGACTAGTCCAAACCATTCCACATAATGATAGATGCATCTAGTTATGCCTTGGAAGTTATTCTTACATAGTTGGATGATAAGAAACATCCATATTACATCCACAGTGCAAGCTAAAGCATTTTGGATGCACAACTGAATTACACCACAATTGAGAAAAATTGATGGTAGTGGTGTATGGTCTCAACAAGTTTAGACATTGTGTGCTTGGTTATAAAGTATTTGTGTACATAGATCATAGTGCCATCCTCTTCTTGATGAATAAGCCAATGGTGAGTCCCTGTATCATATAATGTTTCATGATCTTATAGGAATTCAATCTCACAATGGTAGATTGGAAAGGAACTAAGAATGTGATCGTTGATCATCTCTCTTAGTTAAGATGGAATAATAAAGAGGAGGAGAGTCCACTCTCTAATCAATTTGTAGATGAACTTCTATTTACAAGAGTAATAATTGATCAGGTTCCCATGGGAAATAAAATGGTATGATGACATCCTCACATACCTTCTCACCCAGGAGATGCCACAAGCTCTAGACTTTAGGAAGAAACAATAGTTTTTTCATCAAGCAAAGTACTTCATAGAAATCAATGGACACCTTTACAAGGTGTGTGTTAATGACTTGGTTCATTGGTGTGTCTCTAATGTAGATCAACTATGTGTTCTTTAGGATGCTCATGAAGGCCCTTGCAAAGGCTACTATGTATGGAGGCACATGACCATAAAAATCATGATGGTAGGTTACTATTGGCCTACAATCTTCAAGGATGCTCACTAGTTTATTCGATCTTGTGAGCACTGTCAAAGAGATGGTGGGATGACTACACATATGGAGGGTCCTCAATAGTGGATTCAATGACTAGAGCCCTTTGACATATCGAGAATAGACTTCATGGATTCGATCACACCCATGTCCAATGGAAAAACATATATCACCTTAGTAGTCAACTACTACACCAAATGGGAAAAAGTAGTTGTTACCAACTGTACATCATCTAATTCTACTAGATTTGTACAACAACATGTTGTAAACAGGTTTGGGGTGCCACACACACTGATTTCTGATAATGAAACTCATTTTATAGATTCCACTTATAGAAAATTAATGTAATACCTAAGGGTTAAACATAAAGTAACAACACCTTATCACTCCAAGCCAATGGTCAAGTAGAGGTAACTAACCAGGAGATTACAAAGATCTTAACAAGGACCATAAGAAAATATAGGAGTGATTGGAGCATAAAACTCAATGATACCCTTTGGGCCTACTGCTCAACATGAAAACTCACTATTGGCTACTCTCCCTACGAGTTAGTGTATGGAAACTTTCAACACTCTTGATTCAATCCAAGATTCATACACTCTCAACGGCCTATGATCTAAATCTTGACCTAAGTCTAGCATAAAGAGAAATATTTATTAATATTAATGTGCTATATGAGAACCAATTGGTGTCCCTATCTCTAAATAAAGTTCCCAAGGCATTCAATAAGCAATGTAATCACCTAAGAATATGGAAAGTAGAACTTCAATTGGCAAATAAGGTTCTCTATTGGAATCCCACACACATACCCTAGAAAATGAAGTTCCAAACATTGTAGAAGGGACTTTATATACTTGATCAAATCTTTTTATCTAGGGCTATGTTAATGTACAAACTTAAGAGCCCAAATCAAAAGTAGTTGGTCAACATTCAACAACTAAAACCTTTCCTAGAATCAAGACAAAGCAATGCAACTACCACCTCAATGAATGGACAACCACATTTAATGTTTTGGATATCCTCCTTCCAGCTTAGTCATGGGGGAGATGGCCATCCATACTAATCATCCATATGGCTTCTTAGTTTTTCTACTTTTTTGATTTTGCAAGTTATTTATTTTACAAATTTTTTATTTTCAATATTTTTTTCCATTTTACATAATTTTTTGTTTTGCACCATTGTTAGTACATTTGGACCTTTCTTGAATATTTTACACTTTCTTATATATTTTACCTTGTTTGATTTGAGTGTGATTTTGAAATTTTTGCTAGTAAAAGTGTTTTATTACTGTAGGACATAGTGCCACTATTGCTATGTACTCATGATGGTTTGTCCTTAATATTGTGATTGTTAATGTTTAGTTTCTATTTTTGAATTCTAATGTTTGATGACTATTACATGATTTATTTTTCATGAAATAGGTAGCGATTCCATGTCATCCACCCATCCAGCAAAGTCTATGATTTTCATCATTTTGAGAGTTTGAGGTCCCTTTCATTAAAGAAAATTTTAATTAATTTATGACCTTGGTCATTTCTGGAATTGGGAAAGATTCAAAGGTTTGTACAAGGTGTAACTTCAAGGGGACTAAATTATCTTTGTACTCTTCTACTTGCTTGAGCGCTAGGGTGTTTTTTTATGGAATTCTTATTTTTCCATTCCAAACACTAATAGGAAGTCAAATAAAGTCTTTGCATGGTGTGGTTCCCATAAAAAAAAGATACAAAAAAAAAGAAAAAAAGAAAAACATGATGGGAATTCTAAGCACATCCCTTAGACAAATAAATGGGCTACAAGCACTGGTTATGAGATGAGAAAGACATGTTACCCATGTCTAAAAGTCCCCTCTAACTAAGCCCATCTCTCACTTTCTACTTCTCTTTTCTTCTCTTTATGGAATGGTGGTTGTTTTGTGGGAGCACTCTTATGTCTCGAGGGGATGGATCAATCTTTTAGTGGCAATGCAAAGTCACTGAAAGAGGCTAATTTTGGTCTAGACTAAGGATGGATCTTATCAGGTCATTTTAAACACAAACTCTATAAGTAACTTCTAATGACCTTAATTTTGGATTCCATTCCACCCTCTCTATCATCCATCTATGCTTCCATAACTCACCTCACTATTGGTTTCTATGTTATGCTCGATGTCTTAGTTTGATATGCTAGAATTATTTTACAGATTCTTTCAGGTTGGTCCTTAACTTTTTATAATCATTAAATCAACTGTGGGACTCACAAACTCCTTAGTTGAGGTTATGCAAGGGCAAAAAAGTCATGTGCATACTATGGGAAGGACCCACTTGCATATCTCTTGGTTTGGATAGTTAAGCCCCTTACCTTAGACATTGCTACAATCCTATCTTTCACATATTTTGTAATGTATCCTGCTTTGTGCTCAAAATTTTCATTAAATTCATTCTCCAAAATATTTTCTCAATTTTCTAAATTTTTTGTGCTTCAAAACCATCTTCTACTATTCTCATTATGTTCATGGATTTTTGGGCTTCCATTTAACCCCAATTTTTCTCAAAAGTTCATTGTATTTTGGAAGTTTGACCAAGTCAATGGAAGTCAATGATGGTCAATAGCACTTTAACTAGGCCTAGTTAGCATAGTTGATCCCATTGACTAGGCCAAGTCGACGTAAGCCAAAAATTTTATAAATACCACAAAGACTTTGTAATTTTTTAACATTTGCTTCATAACATGAGGGGAGTTTTTGCCATTTTTCAAAGTCCAAAGCCTTTTAGAGCCAATAACATGCCAACTATTTGTCCAAATCACTCTATTTTTTGAACCTATAGCTACTAGAGATAAGATTTTGATCATGGAAGCCACAAACCTTAATGTTTTTGATGAAATTTTTCTAAGTTCCCTAAAGGGGATAATGATTTTAATAATACGAAACCATCAATTCTTGAGAGTTAACCCTTCAAATACCTTCCAGAATGACTTATTAACATTAACATATAAATAAAATAATGATTAAAATTGATTAAATTAAGCATAATCACAACTTAGCCAACTATAACTGTCCCAAGGAAAGAAGAAATTTCAATTGTTTCATGTCACACAACAATTTCTAACTCATGATCATGTTGTGATTACAAATTGCGCCAAGACTAAAATGACCACAAGAGGAAGGACCATCGCAACTAAGGAAGAAAAAACACAAGGCTAGAAGGGTCTAATAAGAATAGCCCCAGGAACAACCAGAAGTAATCCATGCAACAAGACCTCTTTGAGAGGAGCCCAAAGTGGAATTTGTTTGATAGATTCCCAAAGAAGAATTTGAAACAAAATAATCATAGCATGGGGAGACACTAAAACCCATACCAAGGCTTGAAGCCACACTAACACAAGCCTACATTGACACCATCAGGCCCTGTGAAATCCAATGCTCGGTTCTCCAAGAATTGAACTTCATGCCATTTCTAGAACTTGCTCTAGCAAAAATGAGGACATAATTGCAAACCTATTCCATGTGGCCAATCATCACGTCTAGTGGGGAGTGGTACATGGAAGAGACATACCACTTTTTAAACAATGGAAGGAAAAGCTAAATAGTAAAGATCAAGAACATTCAGGTGTCCTACTTAGCTGATGTTATTGCACAAGTTCTTAGGTTGCCTAACACAAGGACACAATTGGTAGAGTTATCAATAGAATTTGACCTTAAGGAAAAAAAAGGGTGGACCCAGCAATGTTATGGGGTTGACAGTAAGGAATTTGGTGCACTCACACTAGAAGAATGCATATACTTTAAGATAGCATCCTATCACCTCAATCTAATGGTGAGGCCTAGTAAGGTGACTTCCTTTTCCGCCCTAGCATGCACCACTCTAAGTGGGAGATTTTCGATGAGCCTTTCATAATTAATCTATTTAGAGATTGATAAGTGCTTCAAAGAAAACAAATCTAGAAGGAAAACCTTGCCTTTTCCATGCCTCATCTAGAAACTTTGCAAAAGGATAAGGATCATCTACTATGCAATGAAGGTCCACACAAGACTTGGGAAGGATTTTGTGAGCCCTTAAAGGACCCACACAAGTTTGGGCCACATAGCCAAGATAGAAAATCTAGCATGATTGGTCCCCATCATAGGCTTTATGCCATCATCATCGATGCACATCACTACTACTGTGTTGTTTCATCACCATCCCTACCTTGCTTGCCACTACCTTTGTATGCATTCCTATCTTGCCTACTGCTACCTTCATGTGTAATTCTTTCCTTGCTACCATCCTTGTTCGATAGATTCCCTTCACTTTAGTGATAGAAGAAATTTTTCATTAATCAATAAAAAATTTGAAATTTTCCTGCAATTGATGAAAATTTTGAAATTTCTATCAATTGTCAAAAAATTTAAAATTCCATCATTGATGCATTAGTTTAAATCAAGAACATACAAAAATAATTTTTTAAATTAGAATTTGATGTCTTGATAGCAGAAGAATAAAAATTCCATAATCAAGCATGCTTGTCCTAGAGTAGAATTGGGATAGATGACTTCTTGGGAAGTTTTGAAAATCATGTAAGTTTTTGTAACTTGAAATAGCCATAACTTTTGAATTTAAAGTCCATTTCCAATGAAAAGACAATTAACTCTGATAAGAATTGAACCTTTTAGACAAAATGGAATAGTCAAATTTAGCTTATGGGAAATAGAAAATTACCTTTTAATCCATAATTTAAGGGCCAAAAATAATTAGGATTCTATGGTTGGGTAGATATCCATGACATGTACTATCTGAAATCGTCGATGAAAGGCTAGAATGAATGGACACCACGAGATCTACGGATGAAAAAGTAAGACCCTTCCTTTGCCTGAGGGAAAGCTGGAAATCAACAGAGGCAGAGTACCTTGGATGGTCTACAAGTAGATCAAACAAGGACTTCCCCTAGCGTATGCAATGGCAGTGCGCCGGGTTATTGTAAACAAACATAAAAAAATGCAAATGTAAAAGTCGACAAGTGCAAACAAGGTGTAAAGAGCCTAAATAGAAAATAATGTAAAATGTAAATATGATTGGAAAAAATGTAACTATTTGTATTGATTGAAAATTACAAAGGAGTGCACTGGTTAGAATGTAGTTGCAGAATGCTTGCAAGGCAAATGTTTAGCCCCAATGTGGAAGGTGTGAATGGATGCTGGGGAACACAGGTTTTTGGTTGCAGGTTTTGCAGCGTGACCAAGATTTCCCTTGCTCAGCATAACCAAGTCTGATGCCTAGTGTATGAAATGTTGTCTAGAATGTTCAGCATACAAAGTGTACAGGATGCTTTGTGATCAAAATTTCCAACCCCCGATCTAGTGGAAAATTGGGGGGTGAAAGGTGTGTGCGTTGACCAGATGCACAAAATGTTACAATGTACAGCATGTAGCGTGACCAAAATATCTTACGCTGACGTGTGTAATCCATAGTATAAGAGCTTGATACACTGAAATATGCCAAATGTACAAAGAATGTTAAAGTACAAGAGTGGATCTAGATGTCTAGCCTCCGGATATGCAAATATGTACTATTTTTGCTCTGCCAAGGCCTCCAGTGTACATGGATCTAGCTCTAGCATGTCTGCAATGTTTCCTGGCATCAACATCTGGTGTCCAGCATCTAGTGTCCAGCGTATGAAAGTGTTTGCACTGGGTTTACACTTCTGGAAGCATGCTAGAGTGACTAACAGAGTTTGACTTGCAAAAAATGCATTTTGAACCCTTTTTTGACATGTGAGACCCATTTTCAGAGTGGATCTACATGCCATGGGTCATGAGGGTTCTATGTGCCAAATTTATGCTGATTTGGATGTCATTTTGACCATATTTTGGTTGATTATGTTGGGCATTACGCTATGCAGCATCTGAAAAAGTAACCCCAGTGTCACCAAGTGTTTCTGCCCTGTTTTTATCTCATTTTTGTACAATGATGCCTGTTTGATGTTTCCTGACTACTTCCTCCTCTCTAGAGTGGCCTAGGCATTGATTTTGACTCCATTTTATTTCTATTTAGAGCCTTTTTAGTTTGGTCATGTTGTGCTTACGTTGTGCAGCGTGACCAAAGTGTGGCCCTAGCGTAACCAAGCTTAAATGGCATGTTTGAAGCCCAAATCTTAATTTTCTAAAGCCTGTGAACATGTACAATTTTTTCCTAGCTCTCAGGAGTTAAATTCATGTCGAAATTCTTCCTAGAGATTCCTGAATTAAGTAGTTCTTCTTTGGTCACGCTGTGCAGCATCTGAAAAAGTAACCCCAGCGTCACCAAGTCAAAATAGCACATTTGAGGCTCAAATTTGGAGTTTTTGAAGCCTGCAAACATGTACAAGTGTGCCGGTCCTTAGGGGTCACTCATATGTTGAAGATGCTACCTAAACTACTTGGTTTACCCTATTTTTGTTTGGTCACGCTGTGGTTATGCTGTGCAGCGTTTGAAAAAGTAACCCCAGCATCACCAACTGAAAATACCTCATTTAAGGCCCAAATTCTGATTTTCTGGAGGTTGGGAGTTACTGGGGGCCTTGGTGAAGGTTATGAAGGGTCCTTTTTCTCAATTTTGGCCTATTTTAACTCATTTTTAGGGCTCCAAAGTTTGGTGACACTAATCCTTACGTTGTGTAGTGTAAGCTAGCGTGACCAAAGTGTAGCTAGCCCGAACTAAGCATTTGGAGCCTGAAACGTTTGATTCTGGATGCTGAAAGTTGGTGTAGTCACTTCTAGGCCCCAGGGGGACCTTTCCTATTGAATCATGAAGCATCGTGGGCTATTTTGGATGCCTCCAAGTTTAGTCATGCTATACTCATGCTTGAGTAGCTGCATGACTTAGCTTGAAACTTGTTTGAAAGTGCTAGGCCAAAATTTTGTGGTGTTTTCATTGGTCCCTCTTTGTTGACACCTGGAGGAATTTACCCAAGAGGCATCAACAAATAAGTACAAAAAACCATGAGCAACTGGGTATCAAGCATTGTTCTTTGGCACTTGGCCAGATGTCATCGCACCATGTTCAAAAGTACATGGGATCGGGAAATGAGGTTTTGAGATGTATAGGGAGAAGGTTTGAAATTGTGAGATAGGGGATTGATGAAGGGATGGTTTTGTTTAAATGTGGGAAGAGGAATCCTCTTGTGTGAACACATCATGTTGGTCCTTGTCAATAGCCAGTATCTAGCGGACTTGGGACCAAGGCATGGGATGTGCATCCTTTGGAGGAACGAGACTCTTGTATCCTATTTAAGAGAATTCCTTGTCACAACCAAAGCCATGCAATGAGGTGGTGCATTCTTTGGAGAGATATGACCCTTGGTGAGTGTCAAAGGGAACCCATTGTCCAACAGCCAAAGCCACGCAATGGGATGCAACATGATTGTTTGAGACACAAGTGTTTTCTTCCAAGACGAGTACCTTCCCACCTGGGGCTTGTATGGGAAGTGCTAAGGGTCTTGTGACGGATTTTTCTTTTTGATTTTTTTTCCTTTGAATAGAGCTCTCTTTCAATGTTATACTTGTGCTCGTGTGCTTGTATCTATTTCATGTGTTATGCTGTGTGTTGCAACTGCCTGGAGAGTTACAGTGTGCAACCATGTGTTCAGAGTTTTGGGGTGACTGGGATGGGATGTATCCGGGAAATGTAATTGAATAGGGTAGAGAGAACATGTTAGGGAATCAGGGATGTTTGGGAAACTGGGAATGTACTTGTGAGTGGTTTGATGAACCCAGTTACATGCATTAGGAACAATGTGGTACCTCATCGCCGTGATGAAGTGCATTTTTGCATGAACACCTCTAGGTGTCATCCTGCAAACACAACTCCAAGAAGACAAGAAAACCACTAGTGAAGGAGTTAGCTTAACACTTTAAACATGGATGCAAGTGATGGGATGGGGACATCGCGTGTAACTGCAGGAAAAAAAAATTAAGTAGCAAAAATGTTGTTAGAGTCCATGTGATGAATTCGTGCAGTAGGTTGATGAAGACATGCCGTTTGATTACAAAAATAGATTAGTAGGCTAGTAAAGAAATTGCCAGTTTATATTCTTGGTGGACTATTGTGGATTAGTTTTATGTCATAACCCATTGGATGTTGCCAGTTTAGCGTCGTAGTGGATAGTGCAATGCTAGTTTATAGTCATGGCAGACTATGGAGAGGCAAGCTAGTTTATAGTCTTAGCGGACTCTATCAGATGAGAGTGTGGTAGTTTATTGTCATTCCGGATGATCAATGGTATCAATTTTAGGTCATGATGCTAGGAACGCTCTATGGTATCAGTTTATCTTCATGATTTTAGTATGAATTTTTGGTATTAGTTTACCATCATGATGCCAGGACGAGTCTGTGGTATCATTTTACCGTCGTGATGCCAGGACGAGTCTGTGGTATCAGTTTATAGTCATGATGCTAGGATGAATCTATGGTGTTAGTTTATCATCATGATTCTAGGACAAATCTGAGGTATTAGTTTATTGTCTTAATGCCAGGACGATGTGTGGATGCATGCATGTATGTCTAGGTGATCCTGCAAAAGAAGAAACTAGAGAACACAATGTCAAGAAGTAACTGTTGAAAAAAATTTGAAAAGTGGTTTTTTAGGGCCCTTTTGGGCCGTGTGTGGCATTTTAAATCCGTACTGGACCATGTGTTTATTTAAGGCCATTTCGGGCCATAGGCTAGTTTAAGGCCTTTTCGGGCCATAGGCTAGTTTAAGGCCTTTTCAGGCCACATGTAAATGCGTAAGCTAGTACAATGCAAATGAAGGTGACATATTCACAACGAACAAAGGTGAAGAGTGGGAGAGGATCAGATGTGTTTTTGGCCTTAGGGGAGCCTTGATCATGTGGTTGTTTCCTAGACAGACATGGTCTAGGAGGCGTGCTAGGTTTTGTTTGCTTTGGGAGGCTTTCGATTTTTACCACTTGTTTGTGCATTTTAGATCTAGGTGTTCCATTTGTTGCCATGGGTGTTCCATCAAGAGACTCTTCTTTCAAGACTTGTGACATGTCTATGTTGTGGATGGATTTAAAGTGAGTGTTATTGCCATGTATGATGACTTGTCCACCTTCGTATGGAAGGTGGATTTCTTGATGTATCAGTGAAGAAACGACCTATTGTTTGGCTAACCAAGGTCTGTTAAGAATCATGTTGAAACTTAGCATCTCTTCTATGACAGTGAACTCCTCGCTGGTGGGGAATTATTCTCCTGCCACAAAGGCTAAGTTGATTGTGCCCTTAACTATGATACATGATCTGTTGAAGGATTTTAAACACATGGTTTTTGTTGGCATGATCTTTTCTGCCATGCCTAGTTTGTCGATGATGGAGTACAAAGCTACGTTTGTTGCCGAACCATCATCAATGTGCACTCTGCAAATGGTACATTTCCCAACACATACAATGATCAACAATGGAGCTGTTATGACTTCCCCTCGTTCAGGGTTACGTTTAAGTGCATCATCGTGGAATGCTAAGGTGTTTGAACCCAATCCTTGTGGTGTGTGTTGTGAAATTGTTGCACAGATGGATTCCATGTTAGCAGGGATGTCCTCTATAATAGGAATGGATGCTAATATTTGCGCTAAGGCTTCATGATGAGCCAATGATGTCATGACCAGGTTGTACAAGATCATCGTTGTGTTCTTCTGTTTGAGCATTTGTTTTACCTGGGCTAGTGCAGCTACAAAGTTTGTGTTGTTGGTCATTGTGTTGGCTTTGGCTTCCTTCATGTGGGTTGAGGGATGGGCCTCTTGCGTGAAGGGCTTGGGCCTGGTTTGCTTGAGATTAGGGGTAGGGGCCCCAACATTCGATTGTTGCTTGCTTGGTGTGGCCTTTGTTTTGGTTTTTTGTTCTTCATTTTTCATCTTCTACTGCCATTTGGTAGGCTTACTCATGTTGTTGGAAAGTTTGATTCTTGAGGGAGAAGAGGTTGAGACATTTCCTATGGTTGGGCTTTGGGTAGGTGAGGGGCCATCGCGTGGTGGCACCTTTATGACAAATGGTAGTTAGGGAGGAGTCGTTGGTGTTTGAATAGCTTGTTGTGGTACCTTGATGATGAAAGGTTTCTTTGCGGTTGTGGTCTGTGCATCATGCTAGTTTAACATCTTAGCGGATGATTGTGGTGGTACTTTGACCATGAAAGGTTTTGTAGGTGCTTGAGGTGGCACCTAGATGGCAATGGGAGGCCTTTTGCTTGTGGAGGTGGAGGGGATCATTACCTTGCTGAGAGGCACAGGGATCACGAAAGGTTTCCGCACAGGTTTGGGCTTACTTCATATGCTAATTGAGTTTATGACATGGGAGGAATCATCTGTGCTAGGTTGACTCAAGGTGTTGATGTTGAGTTGGCCCCATTCTATCATTGTCTAAAGATCATCCTGTAAGGCACGAAAATTGTTGGTATTGTGACCGGACATCTGGTGGTAGTGACAGAATTGATCTAACTTGAAGTGTAGTGGGACCAGGGGCTCGTTTGGTGCTGCTAAGGTGGGGTTCCTTAGTAGCTTGTAGTACCTGTCATGTCTTTGGTGGGCATTCTCCACCACTTGTTTGTATTGGATTTTTCCGATTTTTAGGAGTTTCTCTAGTAGTTTAGAGGGTCACGTGGGTAGCGGCCCCTGTCGTTGCAGGTGGGTTGGTACTGGTGTTTGTTGTTTTTGTGCTTGCGGCTACAGTTTCTATTATTGTCTATTTTTTGGCAACATGTTGGTTCTTGTAAGCCACATAGGTGGGATCATTGCTGGTTTGTGCATATTATTCAATGTTCTTGATTTGCGTGAAGGCTTGGCTCAATGTTTGAACACTTAGGTAGTACAGTTTTGACTTAACGAAGTCATTCATGGCTCCCTTCAGAATCGTAAGCAAATATGTTTCAGGGATGGGCTCATGAAGCTCATTAAGGGCTACGCTCCATCGTTGAATGAACTTTTGCACAGGATCTAGTGGTGCTTCTTTCACCTATATCAGAGTATCTAGTGTGGCCTCAGGCTTGAGGTTGTACTTAAACCGGGTGACGAACTGATGTAATAGATCCTCCAGAGAGGATATGAAGTTACGTGGTAGGGCTCAGTACCAGTCTAAGGCACTATCCATTTGGAACATGGCGAACACGTGTAGGATTGCATGGGGCCAAGTTTGGAGCAATAGGGTTTCTGATTGAAACGTGACGAAGTGAGCATTCGAATCTCCCTTCCTGTTATACTTGGTTAACTGTGGGAGTGTGATTACCTTGGGTAAAGCTAACGGTGGCACTAAAGAGCTAATTGGATCATCTTGGTAAAAGTACAGTACTTTAACTTGTTTATTGTTTGCTTTTTTGAGGCGCTTTACCTCTTTAGCTAATTCTTGCATCATTTGTTTGGCTTTTACCCACTCTTAGGTGGTAGGTAGATTAGTTGGTTGAGGAGATTGTTGGGTTGTCATTTGTTGCTGTTAAGCAATTTTCAGAGTTGTGGTTGTGGGGTGTGGCACGTTGAAGTGAGTGAGTTGTTGAAAAAGGGGTATGGTTCCTTGCCTAGCCACAAACTGTGAAGTGACACCCTAGATGTGCGGAGCTAAAGTGATGAAAGGGGCTTCATGTGTTTGCACTTGCGGTATGTACTAGGTGGAGATGGACATGGGTAATCTCTGTCGGGACACCAGTGCTTGCATGCTAGTTGACGCTTGGTGAGGGTCCATCTATCCCATGCGAGGGTGGAATGATGGATTCACATAGGCATGGGGATTGAGGGTGTGGTATGAATCCTTAGGTTTAGATTGTGCCTTGAAGTCATCTACATCATGTTGGTTTTGAGGCTCCTCAGTGGGTCACCATGCATTTTGGCTCCTTGCCAGAAGGAGCTGAGAGATGAGTTGGTGGTGAGGTTCAAAAAGGGGGATGATGTCATATACAGAGAGGACGAATTCATGAACTCCCATGTATATGCGCTTGATGTTTCGTTTCGCTTCCTTCTTTGTGTGGTCAATGGGAAGGTTGGCCTGAACCTTCACACAGATGTAGTTATACTATTCTTGTGTGAGGATTACGTGGGCATGTGTGTTGGAGATCTGGGGAAGACTCCATGGTGATGTCTGACTAGGCAGCGTATGGACAAGGTGACAAGGCAACAAGTGCAGCGTTTAGTCCGGGTTGAGGGTGCAACATGTGCAATGTGACTGGACTGCAGCGTGTGCAGCATGAAAAGTCTATAGTGTGACTAACTGTAGTGTGAGAAACTATAGCATGAGCAACTGTAGCGTGAGCAACTATAGCGTGAGCAAACTACAACGTGAGCAAACTACAGCATGAGCAAACTACAACGTAAGCAAACTATAGCATGAACAACTGCAGTGTGAGAAAACTGCAGTGTGAGTAAACTACAACATGACTAACACTAAAAATTTGTCTAAGTGTCTAGCTTGTTAAGATGGCAGTGTGTGAACACTAAAAATTTTTCTAAGTGTCCAGCTTCTCAAGCTGGCAGTGTGTGAACATTGAAAATTTGTCTAAGTATCCAACTTGTCAAGTTGGCAACGTGTGAACATTGAAAATTTGTCTAAGTGTCCATCGTGTGAACACTGAAAATTTGTCTAAGTGTCCAACTTGTCAAGCTGGTAGCATGTGAACACTAAAAATTTGTCTAAGTGTTCAGCGTGTGAACATTGAAAATTTGTGTAAGTGTCCAACTTGTCAAGCTGGCAGCATGTGAACACTAAAAATTTGTCTAAGTGTCCAACTTGTCAAGTTGGCAGCATGTGAAAAAAATTTCTAAGTGTAAAACTGACGACGTATGAACTGCAGCGTAAGAAGTCAGGGGCAACATCGAAGTGCTGCAGGCAACGTTTGAGGCTAAGGCACAAACGTGTGTACGTCCTCCTTCTAGTGCCAATTTTACTGTACCGTCTGAAATCGTCGGTGAGAGGCTAGAATGAATGGACACCAAGAGATCTACAGATGAAATAGTATGACCCTACCTTCGCTTGAGGGGAACTTGGAAATCAATGGAGGTAGAGTACCTTGGATGGTCTGCATGCAGATCAAACAAGGACTTCCCCTAGCATACACAATGGCAGTGCACCGGGTTATCATAAACAAACATAAACAAATGCAAACGTAAATGTGGACAAGCGCAAACAAGGTGTAAATGGCCTAAACAGAAAATAATGTAAACTGTAAATATGATTGGCAAAAATGTAACTATTTGTATTGATTGAAAATTACAAAGGAGTGCATCGGTCAGAACGTAGTTGTAGAAAGATTGCAAGGCAGATGTTTAGCCCCGATGTGAAAGGTCTGAATGGATGCTGGGAAACACAGGTTTCTGGTTGCAGGTTCTGCAGCGTGACCAAGATTGCCCTTTCTCAGCATAACCAAGTATGATGCCCAACATATGAAATGTTGTCTGGAATGTTCAGCGTACAAAGTGTACAGGATGCTCTGTGATCAAATTTACCAACCCCTGATCTAGTGGAAAATTGGGGTATCTATAAGGTTTTGATGCATGGGATGTGGATCTGTGAGAAGATCAGTGGTTGCGAGGTGAGAAAAATTCAGATCAGGTGAAAGGTATGTGCATTGACTGGATTCATGAAATGTTACAATGTACAGCATGTAGCATGACCAAAATCTCTTATGCTGACATGTGTACTCCACAGCGTAAGAGCTTGATACGCTAAAATATGCAAAATGTACAAAGAATGTTAAAGTACAAGAGTGGATCTAGATGTTTGGCCTTTGGATCTACAGATCTGTGCTATTTTTTCTCTGCCAAGGCCTCCAGCATATGTGGATCTAACTCTAGCATGTTTGTAGCATGTCCAGCATCTAGCGTCCAGTGTCCAGTGTATGAGAGTGTTCGCACTGGGTTTACGCTGCTGGAAGCATGCCAGTGTGACTAACAACATTTGACCTGAAAACAATGCATTTTAAACCTATTTTTGACCTATGAGACCCATTTTTAGAGTGGATCTACATCCCATGGGTCATGAGGATTCTGTGTGCCAAATTTGGGCTAATTTGGATGTCGTGTTGGCCTTGTTTTGGTTGATTACATTGGACATTACGTTGTGCAGCATCTAGAAAAGTAACCCCAATGTTACCAAGTGTTTCTACCCTGTTTTGAGCTCATTTTTGTACACTAATGCCTGTTTGATGTTTCTTGACTACTACTTGCTCTCTACGGTGGTCTGGGTATTGATTTTGACTCCATTTTATTTCTGTTTAGAGCCTGTTTAGTTTGGTCATGCTGTGCTTATGCTGTGCAGCATGACCAAAGTGTGGCCCTAGTGTAATCAATCTTAAATGGCACATTTGAAGCCCAAATCTTGATTTTCTAAAGCTTGTGAACATGTACAATTGTTTCCTAGCTCCCAAGAGTCAAATTCATGTCGAAATTCTGCTTGGAGGTGCGTGAATTAATCCGTTATTATTTGGTCAAGTTGTGTAGCGTCTGAAAAAGTAACCCTAGCGTCACCAAGTCAAAATGGCATATTTGAGGCTCAAATTTGGAGTTTTTGAAGCTTGTGAACATGTACAAGTGTTTCTGGTCCTTGGGGGTTACTCAGATGTTGATGATGCTAACTAAAACTACTTTTTTTTACCCTATTTTTGTTTGGTCACGTTGTGGTTACGTTGTGCAACGTCTAAAAAATAACCCCAGCATCAACAACTGAAAATACCTCATTTAAGGCCCAAATTCTGATTTTATGGATGCTGGGAGTTGTTGGGGGCCTTGGTGAAGGTCATGGAGGGTCCTTGTGCTTGATTTTGGCTTGTTTTGACTTAGTTTTGGGGCTTCAAAAGTTGGTGACGCTGATCCTTACGCTGTGCAGCATAAGCCAACGTTACCAAAGTGTAGCTAGCCCAAACTAAGAATTTTGAGCCTGAAAATTTTGATTCTAGATGTCGGAAGCTGGTGTAGTCACGTGTGGGCCTCGGGGAAACCTTTCTTGTTGAATCGTGAAGCATTCGGGGCTATTTCAGAGGCCTCCAAGTTTGTTCATGTTGTACTCATTCTTGGGGAAGCTACATGACTTAGCATGAATCTTGTTTGAAAGTTCTAGGCCAAAATTTTGTGGTTTTTTCATGATAGTTTCAACTTCTTTTACAACTGATTAACTATTTCAAGACCCATAAAAGAGACCATAGAGGCCAAGGAGTTCAAACATGTCTAATTTCTCCAACCTACCAATGTATGAAACCTAAAGTGTACATTAAGGAGTAATGGAGACTTGTGTCAATGACTAGATGAATGCCCTTGAGGATAAATTAATGAGATTAGGGGTGTACAAGAATAGTTTTATCAATCAAATCAAGGATTCAGGATAGAGATGCAAAATATATATGAGGAAACTAGAAAATTATCTCAAAGTTTAGAGGATAAATGATCAAATATGCAAGGAAAGATGAATTCTTTTATAGAATCCATCAAGTAATTAACCAACCATCTCACTTAGCCTTCAAATTCTAGCCATGTTCCACAAAAATATCAACATCAAGATCAAGATCAACTTTCCCCTGGAGATCCACACTAAAGCCAACCTCCACTTGCTAGTCACCAAGATACCAATATTTCTTCTTTATGTCATTGAGTAGAAATCAAAGGTGAGCAATATAGGAATTGCCATAATGCACCTAGAGAATCGTTGACATAAGTTCATGCCAAGAAGGTAAAATTAGATCATTATAATGAAGCCCTTGGATCTAGTGCCAAGGTATAATATTATCTTAATATAATGAAAAATTACTTTAATATGCTGAATTTGTCAAGCCAAGAACATTTAAAAGTTGTCTCATTATATTTAAGATGCCTTGCAACAACATGATGGAATGGACTAAGACCTCAAGGTTTGATTACCAATTGGCTTAACTTTTGTTAACATTTTGAACAAAAATTTGTACCAAATTTTTTTCTCAAATAGCATAAAATGAAATTTGATTCATTAAGATTAGGAAGGTGATCTATAGAAGATTACTATAAGGAAGTATGTGATCTATCTTGGTATGTAACCCACAAGGATGAAGGAGAATTGGCTTCAAAATTCATTGGTGGATTACATGTACAACTGCATCTCCAGACAAGAGCACATAATTCTCAAATAATTGATGAAGAATATAGAATTGCTAAGGATTATGAAGAATAAAATCAAGTACAAACTACTCTTCGACAAGTAACTCTTTGACAAGAAATAGTAGAAGAAATACCAATAAAAGAGCTAAATCAGGATCAGGATGTTTTGTTTGTGGTGACGATCATTTCAAATGAGACTATTCAAAATTGCAAGCAAAGGTAAAGGACCAATCAAATCAAGATTCAAAAACCCAACCCAAACATGAACAAAGGAAAAATTCAAACCACTACCATAGCCATGAAGAATATTTTTGCATCAACTAACTCAAGTTTGCATAAATTTCAATTTTCTTTCTTGAATTTTGAAGGTTCAATTAAAGGTAAACAAATTAAATTTTTGATTAATAGTGGCACCAATAATAACTTTATTCCTCAAAAGCTAATTAATTTATTAAAATTAAGTTTACTTTTCAAGAAAATTATTAAGATAGAGCTTGTAGATGGAATGACTATGAGCAAGCATACCAAGTACGAAGAAATTATCTTTACTTTCCAAGATATGCCTTTTTTGAATTCTTTAAATTTGAACTAGGTAATGTTGATGTGATTCTAGAAATGTATTTCCTACAAAAATTTGTTATTACTACCCACTTTGGAACTTGTATTTTAAAATTTCCAACCACTGACGGAGTCAAGGTTCTAAGGGAGGTAGGAAAAAAGAAAAGAAAATTCATATGATAATCATTAAGAAACCCAAATGATTAGTTAAAATGGTGCTATGATGTTGGTTTTCATAGTAACTCAACCTTAGAAATATTTAGGTATTAAGGTTCCAAAAGAACTTGAGGAATATAAAGATTTAGTATTTGGTAAAACTAGAGAATTGCCTCTAAAAATAACTATTAAGCATGCTATTAATATTTTTCCTAGTACACAACCTATTTCAAAAGCCCCTTGTAGATTTTTCACTTTTGAATTAAGAGAATTGAAGTTATAATTAGTTCAACTATTTGAAGAAAGAAAACGTTAACCCAACATACCACCTTTGGGTGCACTAATCTTATTCATGAAAAAGAAAGATGGTACATTAAGATTATGCATCGATTATAGGGCATTGAATGAAGTGATAATTAAAAATACTTATCCTTTGCCTAGAATTGATGATTTATTTGATCAACTTATTGGTGCATGTTATTTTCTAAAGATTGGTTTAAAATCATGGTATCACCAAAGAAGGATTAAGGAGAAAGATACTAAGAAAACTAATTTTAGAATCAGGTATGGATTATATGAATTTGTTGTGATGCCATTTGGATTAACTAAAGCACCTACAACATTCATGACATTAATGAATAATATTTTTCATGAATATATTAATCATTTTGTTATAACATTTATGGATGATATACTTGTTTATTCTAAGTCAAGAGAAGAACATGTCAAACATTTGAAAATTACAATGAAAATTCTTAAGGAGCATTAGTTGAAAAAAAAAATTAAATGAATGTAAAATCTTTGAAGAACAAGTCTCTTACTTTGGCCATATAGTTTCTAAAAAAGGATTACAAGTAGATCCAACAAAAGTTAGTGCAATTCGAGATTGGCTTGACCTAAAAGATGCTACAAAAATTCACAATTTTCTAGGCTTAGTAGGTTTATATAGATGTTTCATTAAAGATTATTCTACTTTAATAGCCCTCTTAACTAACCTTTTGTGGGAAAAATGTGTATTCGCCTTTGATAAAAAATGCAAAGAAACTTTTCTCAAATTAAAGATGCTACTCACAATAATACTTATTCTAAGAATTTTGCATCAAGAATTACCATTAAAAATATCCATGGATGCATGTGGAATAGGAATAAGTGTAGTTCTTTCATAAGAAGATAAACTAGTATGTTGTGAATCGCATAAATTATGAAGAGTTGAAGTAAATTACTTAACCCATGATTTAGAATTACTAGCAATTGTTCAGGCTTTAAAAGTTTGGAGACATTATCTTTGTGAAAATAGGTTCTTGAAGACATTATCTTTGTAAAAAAGAGTTTCTACTAAAAATTGACCATAAAAGTTTAGAATACTTGTAGAGATAGACTATTTTGAATACTAATCAACAATTATGGGTATAATTATTGGCTGAATATGATTTTGAAATCAAATATATTCCAAATAAAAAAAATGTGATAGTCGATGCTCTTAGTTGAATGTGAAACTTGATGATAGGTGTGGTGACAACCCTATGGAAGAAGAAATTAAAGAATGGATGAAAGAAAATCCTTATTTCTAGAATATTCTAACAAATATTTCCTCTGAGCATCAACATCAATTTTCTTCTAATGGTTTATTCATGAAAGGATAAAGAGTGTGAATTCCAAAAGGAAATTGGAGATTAAGGTTCTTCTATGAAGCACATTAAGTAGCATATGTAGGACACCCAAGTTATATTACGACTTATATGATGCTATGCAAATCTTATTTCTAGCTTGGAATGAAGAATGATATGTCCTCATACATTAAAACTATCCAACATGCTCAATAATAAAAGTTGGACAAAAGAAACCTAGTGGGTTATTACAACCTCTGGAACTCCCAATTTGGAAATGGAAAGATGTTACCATGGGTTGCATTGTGGGGATTGCCAATAAAAAAAAGGGAAATGACATCTATCAAAGATGGTTTATTTTATATCTTTGAAATCTACAAAGACACTTGATGTGGTAGCCAAAAAATTGATATGAGAAGTATTTTGGTTTTATGGATGTCCAAAATCTATCACTTTGGACCGAGATTTGAATTTCATATCTAAATTCTAGTAAAATTTCTTCAAAGAGTTGGAATGTAGTTGAAATTTAGCATAGCTTAACACCTAGAGATTGATGGGGAAATTAAATGTGTGAAAATAATATTAGAAGATAGTTTATGAATCTCTTTTGTTAGTAGACCAAAAATGTGAGAGAATAATTTGCACTTGGAAGAATTTGCCTATAACAAAAATTATCAAGGTTTCATACATCGAACACCATTCAAAGTAGTAAATGGACAAAACTATTGTACACCACTTACTTGGGTAGATCTTACCTTAAGAATGGAATGGAAGGAGGAAGAAATGAAAATAATAAAAAATACTATTAGAAGAGTTAAATAGAATTTACAAGTTACCCATGATAAAATAAGGGATATGCATATCGACATTGACTTAAGAAGGAATTCCAAGTGAGAGATCAAGTACTATTAAGATTAGAACCTAAAATAAGTTCTCTTAAAGTTAGAAAATATACTAAATTAGCACCCAGATATTGTGGACCCTTTGAAATTTCTAAAAGAATTGGTGAAGTGGCATATGAGTTAAATCTTCTAGAAACCTTAATAATTCACCTAGTTTTCCATGTAAGTTGTCTAAAAACATTTCTTGCAAATGATGTGTCATTTTTGCTGGAATAGAATACATTTCCCTTGGAATCCAATTCCAGCTTTGAAGTTAAAACCATTGCAATTAAGAACCATCAAACCAAGAAGTTATGAAATAAAACTATCAACAAAGTACTTGTTCAATGGTCAAATCATGAGCAACATAATTGGGAAAACATGGAGTTTATTCTTAATACCTACACACAACTTTTTGATAATCATGATATTGAATGATAAATTATATATATGATTGATGTAATAATTTATATTTTATAATTTCTAATCTTTTGTTGTATCAATGATAGTAAGGGCAATAAAGAAGCTAAAATCAAGGAGCATAATGAAGAAGCAGTAGTCGAGTAGCTTGATATAGAGGAAGCATTTGTGGACAAGCTGGATGCTTTGGGTGGGGGGCAGGGAGGGGTAGATTGTAATGTCCCATACCTTGTTAAGGATGAAAACATATTATAAGAATGTAATTAACGTTCAAATGAAGGGGTGCCTCATTATGAGGAATCATGATTATTCATTTATCCCTTGGGAATGGGTTTGACCTATGTCATTTGAGGTTAGGTTTAGAGGTCATGGAGACATGGAGTTTTGAAGCCAAGAAAGGCAAGTAATGTGAAGTAGAAAAAGAAAATATTGATCACCCCTTTAGCTAGATAGCCTAACCATGATGGCAGTGTCAGATTACATTTAAGGCTTGAGTGACATGGGAAGATAAGCTAGAGGGTGTTATAGTACTCTCTTTTATTAATAATTATTTTAATTTTTTGTTTCCTATTTCATATACCAATTATTCATTTATCAAGTATTTTATGATATTTCTATTATAATTCTTAACAATGCAATAAATGTGATGGATTAAGTGAAGAATGATCATGCTTTTACGACATCCAAGAATGGGATGTCACACTGTGTTTATGATTTTCATATGCATGGTTAAGGTTTTATCTCCTAGGTTTTCATCCTAGCCTTCCATTTTATACTTTCAAGTTTAGTACATGTTTTAACTTTTCTAAGATTTTTTTGGCTGCATTTGAGAATTGTAGAATCCCTTTGGCATTCCCTCTAGTGTTCCTTCTTATATCCAGAATTAGATGAGAAAAGTGTACTTAGTAGGGCTAAACTAACTAGCCTAGATCAATGCATCTTCTACAATAGTTCATGGGTACTAACACATGCTCATTGTACTTCTAGTTTGATCCCTTTGTTCTTTTGTCATCTCTACATGATTTCAAGAAAAGATGTGAACATGATGAAATGCTAAAAGACGACTTGCAAATTCACAAAATTGAAGAAATAATTTAAAGGATGAAATTTCATTAAAGAAAATTCCTTAAGAAGCTCACAATTCAATGCGTGATGGAATGCACAAAACATCTGATTGTGAAAATGCCTAAGGATAAGGAATTTAATTGATCCAAATAAGAGATATGCTAGTGGGTCCTCCTGATAGTAGGCTCATGTCCTTTTTGCCGTTGCATAACCTAATCTAAGAAGTCTGTAAGCCCCACAATTGATTAATGATTATAGAAATTGAAGGACCAAATTTGGAAGAAACTATCTATGAATATTAATATATCAAACTAAGGTATTGAACAAGAACATGAAAACTAGTAATGAGGTGAGTTATGAAAAGCATTATGAGTCAAGGAAAGTATTGATGGATGAGAAAGAAAGTGGAATGGAGTTCCTAATCATGGTCACATGAAGCCCATTGTGGATTTTATGATTAAGTGACCCAATAATGTTCATCCTTAGTCTAGATCAAAACCAACTACTTTTAATGACTTTGCATCACTCTAAGACTAGTCCACCTCTTCAAGACATAAGAATGCTCCCATAGATCAGTCACCATTCCTTATTATAGAAGAAAAGAAAAGTAGGAAGTGAGTAAGGGGCTTAGTTAGAGGGGACCTCCAGGCATGGGTAACATGTCTTTTTAGTTCCATAAGTAGTGCTTGTAGCCCATTATTTTATCTAAGGGGTGAACTTTGAATTTTTATAATTTTCTTGATTTTATATTTTTATGGATTTTTCTAGATGGGAACCACACCATGCAAAAACTTATTAACTTTCTATTATTTGTTGATATGAAAAGGTAAGAAATCCATGAAAACACTCATGCACTAACATAAGTAGAAAGGTATAGAGAGCATTAAACTCCCTTAAAGTCACATCCTTTTAAAACCATTTGAATCCTACCATCAGGATCTTAATAGTCATGTGTCTCCACACATAATGACCTCCACAAAGACCCTCATGAGCATCTTGAACAATGTGTAGTTGTTCAGCATTAGGAATGCACCAATAAACCAAACCATCAATGCATACCCTATAAAGGTGTACATTGATTTCCATGAAGAAATTGGCTTGATATAGAAACTATTATTTTTTCTTAAAGTCTAAGTCTTGTGGCATCTCCTAAGTAAGAATATTAATGAGGATTCCATGATACCATTTTGGTTCAATGGGCACTTGTTCATTTATTACACTAGCAAAGAGGAGTTCATTAGGAAACTAATCATTGAGTGGGATCTCCTCCTCTTTGTTGTTCCATCACAACCAAGGTAGGTGATCAACAATTATGTTCTTAGTTCCCTTTTTATCTATCATTGTAAGATCAAAATACTATAAGATCACCAACCATCATATGATACAGGGGATTATTGTTGACTTGTTCATCAGGAAGCAAATGGAACTATGATTAGTATGCACAAACACTTTGCATCGAAGAACATAGTGCCTAAACTTCTCCAAAGCATACATCATTATTGTCAGTTCTTTCTCTATTGTGGTGTAGTTAAGCTATGCACCCATAATGCTTCTGCTTACACAATGGATGTGATAAGGATGTTTTTGATCATCCAACTTTGTAAGCATAACTCCCAAGGCATAGTTTAATGCATTTATCATGATGTGAAATGGATGAGACTAGTTAGGTGCATGTAGATTTGGAGTTCCTATGAGCTTCTTCTTGAGTTTCTGGAATGTCATTTTGCACTCCTTGGTCTATATGAATAGAACATCTTTCTTTATGACCTCAATGAATGGTTTAGCAATCTTAAAGAAATTCTCTATGAATTGTTGGTAGTAGCTAGTGTATCCAAGGAATGACCAAATATTTTTAATGGTTTCCAATTGGTGAGTTATTCCTTTGATGACCCTAATCATTTCAAGGTCCACCTCAATCCCTACTTGGAAAATTCAATGTCCCAACACAATGCCCTCTTAGACCATGAGATGGCTTTTTTACCAATTGGGCCAAAGATTGGTCTCCATGCACCTTTTAAGCACTTGCTCAAGCTAGTTCAGAGATTGCTCAAATGTAGAACCATAGGTGAAGAAGTCATCTATGAAGACTTTCATCCCAGTATCAATTTTCTGCTAAACAATGCTAAGTACAAGGCATTAAAACATTGTAGGGGAATTGTATAGGCCAAATGGCATTTTTCGATATGCAAAAGTTCCTTAGGGACTTGTGATTGTAGTTTTGGCTTGATCCTTTGATGCTATCTGAATTTGGTTATAGCCACTATAACCATCCAAAAAGCTATAGAAACCATGCCTTGAAATAGTGTCCAACAATTGATTGACAAATGATAATGAAATATGATTTTTGAACATCGCCATGTTCAACAACCTGAAATCAATACACACCCTCCACATTTCACCTTTCTTTAGCACAATAACAAGTGGACTAATCCACTTGCTATCTACAACTGGGTAGATGAACCCTACCTTGAGGAGTTGTTCAATTTCTTCCTTTACAATCTACTTCAATTTTGGATTTAGCTATCACTCTGGCTACCTCTTTGGATTGATTCAATGCTTGCATATCCTAGGATCAATCCTAGTGAGTTTAGGATATGACCAAGTAAAGGCTATTGGCCATTTTTTAATCACATTTAGTAGCATATTTTTCTACTCAAGAGAAAGATTGGCAATTATTATTACCATATTCTCATTTTTTAGAGAAGCATAATCCATGCTAGTAGGTAGATTTTTCAACTCTAAGGGCTCTTGTTTAAATTTTTAGGGATATACAACTCTCCCCAATAAGTGTCCTTAGGTTCATCATCAGAGAGTTGGTAATGAACTTGCTCCAGTTCATCCAGGCCTTTAACATAGGCACATGTTAAGCTCTTAATTGGTTCCATGAAAAGTGTGCTACTTTCAGGATCAACTGTTAACCATTGGGTACCCTCCTATTTTGTGGCTATTACGTATAGGTACTTTTGGAGTTTAGATTCATCTACACACTGTTTGCATTCTTTGATTAATGTGCTTTTGATAGATCATAATCTCAACACATAGTTGCACCCTATATCACTATATGTGATGCATTGAACTCTCTTCTTCTTGATCTTTCAAAAAGCATTTTTCTTTAAACTTTCTATGAAAATATCTCTAATTCCCATTCATGAACCAATAGTGCTTAACCAATCCCTTTTGATAATGATTGGAAAGTCCCCCTTGTAATTATAAACCTTTATCACCATGAAATTAGTAGGATAGGATCACCCATAGACAATGGTTACAATGCCCTCTAGTAATCCTAAGGGATTAGTGATGGAATGATCTATCAATTTTAATAGATGTTTCTCTTATTGAGAGGAGGTAGATTCTAGGTTTTGTACATTTCATGAGAAATTATATTGACCAAAACATGAATTAAGAAGAGCCTTGAATGGCTCATTCGTAGCAATCTACAAGTAGATGAGGGGGCTTCTAAGATTAACTCTTTTTCAGGGAAGAATGCTAGCCTTAATCTAATTAGATACAATGTGGGTAATCATGACTTTGTAGATCTTGGAAGGTGTTTGGTTTGAAGAGTTCTCAAAAGTAGTAGATACAAAGGATGAAAGAGACACAAGGTGACTAGCTACATGAGTCAATGAGGGCTTTGTAGGGTTATTAGTTTAGAAGAATGGTCTTTTATGAGATTTGGTTTTTGAGCCACATAGTTGTGAAGCCAACTATAAGTTAATAGCCTTGGTAGCATTACATTGCTATGACTATGAAAGAATTTCATCCTACATGGATGGATTAGCTAGTAATTGGGTTAAGGACGGAGGGACATGTACTAAAGAATGAAGAGGATGATAAGGGTATGGGGATTCCCCTCTAGGAGATGAAGAATGAGTTATGTAATACTTCAAAGGATAATAATGATGTTGGAATGAGGCATGACTAGAATATTCACATGGAGACATGGGTTAGTAAACATAGTACCCATATGGATTTGACTATTTGTAAGGGTACTACTATCTTGGTAGTGGCATCCCCCATGATTGTTGGTGCTACCATTCATGATATTGCTCATATGGTTATGGTGGAGCTCCACTTGGGTAGTAAGCTTATTATTGATGGAACTACATGGGATTGCCTTGAGGATAAGGCAATCTTCAGGAAGCTTGCCTTCATCCTAGCCAATAATTCAAAGCATGCATCCCAGATTCCTGCAAGTGTGATATAATAGGGAAATATCCCTTAGGATGTTCATATTGGTATATGTCACATCCACCATCATCATCTAATTTTGACTTCACATCCTCTTCTACTATAGTATCTTTTCCTTTACCCCTTTGGTAGGCATGTTTAGCTTCCTTTATTTTTCTACGATCATGATCACTACCTTACTCTTTAGATTCTTCTACAATTTTTAGAGAAATTTGGAATTTTTCATCCAAATATTCCCAAATTTTTTCCATCTTTGCCAAAATTTAGGAAATATATTTCTAAATAAAAAGGCTTTTCATTTCACTACTTCATCAAGTGGTGCCTCCCCATCAATCTCATAGAATCAGACCTCCATTTTTCTAATGAAAGGGTCCCAGTTATATCCTTTAGCACTTTTCCATTTCTATAATTCTCCTTCTTCTTTTGCAACCTACTAAATTATCCTTTAAATATAATGGATTCTTAGTTATGATAGTCTCCATTAGGCATAGATCTCAAAAGTTAACCTCATTTTTTATCAGAGTCCATCTATGATATGGTGAATTTGCTCCCATTGAGAATAATCATGGTAAGGACATCTATGTAAAAGAGAATAATACCAGTCCATGGCTATATCCAAGGGTTCATGTGTTCCTTTTGGTTAGTCTTTGATTTGGTTTCTCAAGTTGGATACTCTAGCGTATGTTTGATATTTCTCATTAAATAGCTCAAGAATCATACTCCATTGACGAATTGATTCTAGCTTTAAAGACTAGTACCAACCTTTTACTTCTTTTATGAGTGTCCTAGGAAATAGCTTAAGTTTTTGCTATTCATTCTCTATGTTCTACAAGTCCAAGGAATTGTGAAAGGCTTGAATATAGATATATGGATCTAATTTATATCCCCCTTAAATCTAGAAATATTGTTCATATCCAACCTCTTAAGTTTGCTATGTTTCACATACTAGGTTGGAATTCATACTGTCTATATTATGTTCAGCATGCTTCGAGTTGTGAGCAAAGGCTCATCATCATCATGATTTGGATGACACCTATGATGTCCTTTGATACCTCTCCATTCATGATGGGGCCTATAATCATTATTGTCCCACCGTTTAGCTTCTTCATCATTTCACCCTCTATGGTTTCAACCAAACTCAAAGGACAAAGAAGAAGATGCAGATGAAGAGTGTGAAGAGGGAGGAGGATTGCCACCACCATGATATTTTCCACCTCCTCTTAGATTGTCATGGCAACAATTATCAGACTTATTGTCATCACGATGCTTGTCCAAGCCCCTCCCTTGACACCCACTTTTTCTTGAACTAGGATTCTTGATAGTGGACTGTAAGTTTGGGTTTAAGCCCCCTTCACCGAAGTCAAGCACTAGAAAATCCTCATGTTTAGAAACTCTAGAGGGAGGATCCTCATTTTTTTTGGTTTAGTAGGAATAAGGGATTAGTGAACCATTTCTCCTTCATAGCTTCATGACACTTCTCCTAGTGCAAATCTCTTTTAAGGTGTGTTTCAATGGGATGGTAGTCCTAATAGTTATGGTCTTGCATAATGTATTCTACATGGAGATCCTAGATACGAAACCTCTTAAGAATTTGGAGTAGAATCCTAGGAATAAATAAATTAGGTGAGAACACAATGTTGCCCTCCATGTCTCTCCACCTTAGCTGTTCATCTTGGTGCAAGATGAAGGTGAAATCAGGCACAAACTTATCTAGATGAGTATACATCAATTTAAATTCTTGAGGCATTGGTGATTTCAATTCATAATGGCTATGAGAAGAAGACATTATCACTTAGAAGAAAAATAATAGTGTTCTTTAAGTATAATAATTAATATTATTTGAATGATTGCAACTTTAGGGTTTGTTCCAATGATCTTAAATAATTTCCACTAAATCCTAGATATTACACATCAGTAAGTAAAAGTCCTTGGAAATGATGCCAATGATGAGCAAAAAGTATACCCTACGCCCAATCATACAAATTACTAAGCATTCATGCATGATCTATTCAAATTCTATGGACTTCTATTCTTCTAGGTATAGTAATCTCTAGGAGGTAAAACTAGCTATTGCAATCGTTGTCTTCCTAGTTACACTTGTGAATAAAATGGTATGGTTAAGTATAACTAAGGCATATGATTTTTTATCATTTTTATCTTTTCATATTCCAAGTCACCTAAGAATAAAGAATAATGAATAAAGCTAACTAATTACTAAATTAATGTAACTAGCTAATACTTAACTAATCTTAACATAAGCATCCATTCCCACTTGCTATACACATCCTAAACAAGTATAATGCTACTTAGTTACCAAACATTAAGCATTACTAGGTTTACCATGTGTTACATATATGCTTGAAGTGGTAATGCTTATGTTTTTTAATTATTCACTATTTAATCTATCTTAATTAATTAATTAGAATATTAAAAGAAATTGCTTAAAAATTTAAATGCATAAAGAAAACAATTAAACTATTTCAAAGTGCTACAAGGTTTATAAGAAAGCTTTTCTTTATTACCACACACACTATAGTGCTTAGGTACAATAGTGCTCAAATGAAGATCCATACACTCTTTGACTCCTCCTGCAAGCACTTAGAAAATATTCTAACTTTTGAATGAAAAAACTACTAGAGATTTAATACAACTATGAGACATGATGCCATAAATATGACTAAAGGAACAAATTTATAGGTGAAAATAGGGGGCCTCATTGATGAGGACACATCAACAAGTCAAACCCCATGTAGAATGGATCACATCGATGGCATCTGGTCGACATAGCCAACCATGATGCTTCATAAGATTTTCCAACTAATTTTCTTCCATTGCTTTTTAAAGGTGAAATCATTCCATAGTTGATTGTTTATTTGAATTTCTCAATGTTTCTTTCTTTACTTTTTTATTATTAAAAGCAATCCTTTAGTAGAAAGTGAAAATTCATTTGGGCATTTCTAAGCAAGGGTAAGACTTGATCCTTTTCCTACCCTATAGGGGATATGTTTTAGGAGTTATTTTAAGAATGAAAACTTGAAAAGGCATATCTAAAATTATTAGAACTATCCTTTCTATTATTTTGGAATTTCTTCATCATTTCTCCATTTTTGTACTATAAGTTTTTATTTTTGATATATTTATTTTTAGGGTCCAACACCCCCCTCAATAATTTAATATTAACATGTTTATATTCATATTAGAATTTTAATGAATATCAAGTTATTTTTAGTTTTAAAATTTTAATTTAAGTTGAGCACATTTTATTTTCTTGATATTTGTGTTCAATTTTTTAAATTCTTGCATTGATAGTTTGTTTATCAACTATTTGACAAAATTCCATGTGGTGGAAACAAAAAGACATAACCACATGCATCATTTAAGAGAAAACCTATCATCAAATTGATCTCATGAATCTTCAAAGAACACAATCTCAAAGTTACAGCCATCAATATTATGGTTCCAAATTCACAATGGCATAGCTCATGATGAATGACCATCTTTTAGGTTGAAAATATTCACAAACAAGAAGGTTTAGATGCACTTCGTAATGTCACCCTAGTATGAAGTAGTTTCAAATATATCACATAATTTTGATTTGTAGTTAATCAAAAAGAAATATATTCATTAGTGATGCTAATGTGTAGCATTTAATATCATGGTTATAATCTTAAACTAACACTTGAGATAGTCAAAAAGGGTTTCTCCCTATATATGGCTTGATGTGGAATAACATCATTTTTAGAGTTTAGAATGTTAGATGACTTACTATTAGTTAAGGATTTTATGGAAACATTCAACAATATTTGATTTATATTTCAGTTTGTTTTAATTCTTAATATTTTATTTTCAATATGGTGAAAGTGAATTTTATTTTGAAATTGATCTTATTCAACAAAGATCATATGAGGATTTATTATAACTCTTCATATAATTGGAGTAAGTCTTGTCAAGCATCAAACAGGGAGAGTTCATTTATTAATTAAGGATACCCTATTAAAGTTTAATAGAAATTATAGCCTACATAGTCTCCATCAAGAATAAAAGAAACTCAATTACTTAGTTGTTATTAAATTTTCTCTATGTTGCAATAAAGGAAACAAGATTGGTTAATTATCTATCTATGTTGAAGCAAAATTTGGTTAATGATGTATTTAGTTTATATTACACCCTAAAACCTCAGTTTTCATATAGCTACATACTTCATAAATTTTGTATTTTATATCTTGGGTGTGGTATAGTTAAGTGTAACTAAGGCATCCGATTTTTATCATTTTGTATTTTATATCTTGGGTGCTTAAAATGTAGATAAAAAGGAGTTTAATTAACTAATCTAAATATCTAATTAACTAATCCTAACATAAGTATCTATTCCCACTTTCCGTACATGTCCTAAACCCATGTATCCACTGCTGGGTGACCAAACGCTACGCTACTGGGCATACTAAGCGATAATGTTGCTAGGATTACCAAGTGAATACATGTTATGCTTGAAGCGGTCATACTTATGTATTTAATCTATCTAGCTTAATAATCTCATTAGCTCAATTGTTAGAAATTAATTGAAAAATAATTAAGAATAATTAACAAATAATTTAAAACATTAAATGCATAAATAAAAGAGCTAATCTATCCAAAGTGTTGCAAGGTTTATTAAAAAGCTCATCTTTATTACTGCACACATTGTCATGCTTAGGTACAACAATGCTTGAATAAATATTTGTACACTTAATGACTCCTGTTGTGGGCACTCAGGGAAAAAATTATAATTTCAAATGGGAAAAATGCAAAAGCTTCACTACAATTGAAATCTAAACTCCCCATAAATCCAGTGGGTAGATGCATATTTATAAGTGATGGAAAAAAAATGCATCGACAAGTCATTATTGATGTAGGTCAAAATGCATCGATGGGGAGTCATGGACAAGGCCTCGTCAATGTGATCAATTGCATCGATGAGGCCTCATCAACACAACCAACCAACGATTTCTCATCATAGCCCCATGAATGAAAGAAAAATCATCCTCAAGTTCTTTTACAAAATTGGAAAGGTATGGGATCATTGATGGACTTTTCTTTCAACAAAACAAACTTGACTAACTTGACAAAAAATGGAGTGCTCAGGTGTATAGATCAACACATTACAAAAATGATGATGTTCAGGACACATAATTGAATAGCATGACACAACTCATAAAAAAATTAAACAACACATTCTTTGATGATGTGAAGCTTATTGGAGAGGATCAAATGATCCCAAGTGGTGGTGGTTCCTAAGGCTCCAAGGGACCTTCACCAGCTTCACATACTGTTGATGGTTGAGGTTGTGGTTGTCCTACCACTACTACAACTCTAAGTGGGAGGTAGAAAACATCTAGTAGTGCTTTCATTTTCTCCTCCTTACTCTTCGGATGATGAACTATCCATGCATCTTCCCCAATTTGGGTTGGAATAGACACCTTCCAAAGACATGGGATCACTAGAAACAACTCCTTGACATTAACAAACCAGGTAATGAACTGTTTACGTTTAATGTCAAATGCTTGTACTATGTTCTTTAGCTCCTGGTAGTCATTCATCCATCTAGCTAGGTCCTTGATGATGGATTGTTAATTTTTGAATCATTCTTTGAGGACTTGAAGTTCAACATTAGAAATCTCAAGATTTTTCTTGATGTTGTTATGGTGTTTGAACTCGGCCTTGTAGAGCAAACACAAGCTAGCCATCTACTTCTCCAATTCTGACCATGACCATTCGAATGTCAAAATTGCAAGGTTTGCATAATGTAGATTGGCCAACTCCATATATTTTTTCATGATTTTTTGTAAGCATCAATCCCATCAAGGATGGGCTACCACATCTCTCTTCCTTCCTGGAGTTGCTATTCTTCATTTACTTTAGCCTTCACCATCTAGATTTCTTCTTAATTAATTCCTTTTTGTAAGCCAACCTAGTCCTTGTAGCTTCTTCCTCCTTAGCCTTCTAAAGTCATTCCTAAAGCTATTTAATAGCTTCATATCTTATTGTTTCTAGGTTGAGGATTGTTTGCTCTATAAGTCTGGCATGAAGTTCAGCAAGCTCCATGGCCAACCATTGATTTTGCTCCTGGGCCATTTCTAGTTGCCCTTTGAAAATGATGCATTTTCCCCTTACATTCAAGAGCTCTGACTAGGTTGTAATGATGTTCTCTAGAAGGTTAAAGTTATCTAGAATTAGTTTCTTGGTTTTCACCAATCATTCCAGAAATTGTTCATGCTGAGCTACATTCATTTTCATGCTAACTATGCCTATGGACATTTGCACATCTTGGAGTGTAGATACATCTAATGCAAATGCTTCTAGTGCATTTGGTGCTTTAGCTACATGGTGACCTACGAATTCTATTATTGTTTCCTACCCTTGGTGCTACATCACCAAGATAGTTGCCTCCTCACCTTCCTCCAACCTCATTGAGAAAGTAGTAGCATTTCTAGAGATTTTTGAAAATAAATGATTTGTCGCTAGTGAAACCATAAACTCTTGAGCATTAGGATCCAACCTAAAAGGTAGTTTCATTCTTTGAGTAGAGAAAATGGAACCACCCCTCTCCATCTAGCTAACTATTTGGGCCATCTCATTAAGGTGACTCATGCCTGATCAGTACACAAATGGATCTACCCCACTCATTTATGCCTATTACTCTTGTTTGCTCAAGAGATGCTCCTGGATTTTTTGTAGATGCTCATGGACTTTGCAATCCTCAAATGTTATCTCCTAAGTGGGTGGTTGTGGTGGTAGCTCCTCTTCTTGGATGGATATTGGTGTTTTGTCCTTCATAATTTCTACCCGTGAGGCTAATGGAGTATGCCTGAGAGTGTCATTGGAATAGCGAATAATACTTTTCCTCTTACAAATTTTTCTTATCAGGCATGGAAAGGGTAGGATCCTCCTTCCATTTTCATTATCCTTGCAACACTTCTTAATCTTCAGATAAATTAGATATGGAACGTTAATGGGAGATTTCCTACTTAGAGTAGTACATGCATGAGTGAAGAAGGCAATCACCATACTTGGCATCATTGTTGGATTGAGGTGATAGGCTACAATATTGAAATAAATTTACTCCACTAGTGTGATTGCACCATACTCCTTATAGTCCACCTCGTAACATTGCTAGGTCCACTTCCTTTTTGCCTCAGGGTTACCTTTTGTTGATATTACGACTAGTTGTGTTCTAATGTTAGGAAACCCTAGTGCCTGTGCGATGGCCTCTACCAAATAGGACACTTGAATGTCTTTAATCTTTACAAAAAACCCTATCCTTTTGCTATTCTAGAAGAGAAAGGTCTCTCACATGTACCACTCCCCACTGGTTGTGATGATTGGCCACATGGAAGAGGTTTGCAATTGTGTTCTAACATCTTCTGGAGCTTTTTCTAAAAATGGTCCAAATTTTATTTCTTGAAGAACTAATATTTGGAGCTCTTAGGACTTGATGATGTCTAGGTAGGCTTGAGTTAGGGTGACCTCAAGCCTAGGCACAATTCTGGGTGCTTCTCCTTGTTGAGATTATTTAGTAGGCACTTCTTCTTCTAGAATCTGTTGAATAGATTCCACTTCAAGTTCCTCCCAAAGAGGTCCTATTGCATGGGTCACCTCTTGTTGTTCTTTGCCTTATTCTTGCTAGCCATTTCCAACTCTGGGTTGTTTCTCCCATAGTTGTGAGGGTTCTCCTTCCTATAGGCATTTTTATTTGGGTACCATCTACAATCAAAATAGAACTATGGATTAGCAATCATTGTGTAACGTTAAAAAAATTGGGATATCTTAACTCTTGAGGGTAGTTACACTTGGCTAAGCTATGACTATGGCTAATTTAATTAACTTAATTGTTATTTCTATATATGCCTTATCATTGATAAATCATCTTGAAGGTTTTTGGAATGGTTAACTTGAAAAAAGTTGATGTTTATGTATGATTAAAGTTACTAACCATTAGGGGATTTGGAAAACATTTTTGAAAATTACATTGGAAACCTTAAGGTTTGTCACCCCCACGATAAAGATCTTACCTTTGGTAAGTGCAAGATTGAAAAATGGAGTGATTTGAACAAATGGTTTGAAAGTTATGGGCTTTGGAAGGTTTTGGGCTTTGAAAAATTACAATAATTCCCCATGTGTTATGAGAAAATGACAAAAGATTCCAAAGTGTCGAGTGGTATATATAGTATTTTTGCATTATGTCGACAAGGCCTTGACGACAGGGCCTCGTTGATGTGGTCAGCTACATCGACAAGGCCTCAACGATGCAGCTGTTGATCATTATTAACTTTTGTTGACTTTGGTTAAAGTTTCAAAATAAAAGGAATTTTCTGATGAAATTTGGATCAAATAAAAGCTTAGAAGACCAAGAATAGTATGAAATCATGAGAAGAGGGTGTTGATGTTCATAAATTTGAAAAAATGGAACAAAATTGATTTAATGGCTGAATGCAATGAAAGATTGAGTACTGAGCATTTTACACAATGGAAATAAAAAAATATAAGATTGTAATGATGTCAAAGGTAAGGAATCTTAACTAATCAAGCTAAAAGCTATGTAAGTGGATCCTGCCCATAGGAGGCTCATGCCCTTTTTGCCCTTGCATAACCTTAACTAAGGAGTCCATGGGCCCCATAGTCAATTTAATGATAATGAAAAATTAAGGACCAAACCAAAAGAATCCACTAAAGAATTCCAATACGTTAGACTAAGACATAGAGCATAACATAGAACCCAGTAGTGAGGTGAATTATGATAACATGGATGGATAATAGAGAAGGTGGAATGGAGTTTCAAAATGAGGTCATAAGAAGTCCCTTGTGAAATTGTGGTTAAAATGACCTAAGAAGTTTCATCCTCAGTGTAGACCAAATCCATCCACTTTCAATGACTTTGCATCACCACTCTAAGACTAATCCATCCACTTGAGACACAAGAGTGTCCCTACAAGACAACCACCATTCCACAAAGAAGAGAGAAAAGTAGGAAGTGAGAGAGAGAGGGCCATAGTTAGAGGGGACTTTCAGGAATAAGTGTATGTCTTTCAAGTCCCATAACTAGTTCTTGTAGCTCATTTTATTTGTCCAAGGGATGTGCTTTGAATTCCCATTGTTTTTTTTAAATAGAAACCACACCATGCAAGAACTTACTTATGTCGAAGGGGTGTGCTTTGAATTCCCATTGTTTTTATTTGTTTGATGGGAACCACACCATGCAACAACATTATTTTGCTTCTTATCATTGATGGTATGGAACAATGAGAAGTCTGTGAAAAAACACTCAAGCACTCAAGCAAGAAGAAGAGTACAAAGATTATTAAGTCCCCTTAAAGTCACACCCTTTACAAACCTTTAGATCCTTCCTAATTTCAAAATTACCAAGGTCATTGATTAATTAAAAGTTTCTTTAATGAAAAAGGAACCTCAAATTCCTAGAACAAGGAAAACCATAGAGTTCTTTGGATGGGTGGATGATGTGGATTCACTGCCTATCTCATGAAAAATAAACCATGTCAAAGTCATCAGACATCAAAATTCAAAAATAGAAACCAGACATCAATAATCACACATTAAGCACAAACCATCATTAGTAAACAAGAACAACAACATTGTGTCCCATGACAATAAAGTAGATTTATTAGCATAAATGAGAAAATATCACACTTAATCAAAAGAAACACAAGAGAAAAAATAAATTAAAAAATATAAGAAAGTGTAAAATCATCAAGAAAATTTAAATGTACTAAAAATGTTATAAAATTAGAAAAATTTGAAAGTCAAAAATTTGTAAAATAAAAAATGTGAAAAACAATAAAGGTAGAAAAACTAAGTGGCCATGGTAATGGTTAGCATGGATGGCCATATCGCCCACGACTGAGATGGAAGGAAGGAATTTGAAAAATAGATTGTGGATGTCTATCAGGTGAGGTGGTATTTACACTGGTTAATCTTGGTTCTAGGAAAGATTTGACTTGTTGGATAGTTGCTTTTAATTTGGGCTATTAGGTTTGTAAATTATCATGGCCCTAGATGGAAAGGTTTGATCAATTATATAAGATCCCTCCCACAATGTTTGAAAATTTTCCTTTTGAGGTACATGTGTGGGTTTCTAGTAGAGGAGGACCTTATCTTCTAGTTGAAACCTTAGTTTTCTAATTCTAAGGTCATTGCATTGCTTGTTGAATGCCTTGTTCACCTCATTCAAAGATAGGGCCACTAAGGAATTTTCATCTAGTACATTCAAAATCAATCTCTCCTTTTGTGCTAAACTTAGGTCAAGGTTTAGTTCATAGGCCATTGAGAGTGTACGAAGTTCAGATTGAATTAGGAGTGTTGAAAGTTTTTCGTACCCTAACTCATAGGGAGAATATCCAATGGGAAGTTTCCAAGTTGATCAATAAGCCCAAATAGCATCATTAAGTTTTGTGCTCCAATCCTTCCTATATTTGCTAATGGTTCACATTAATATTTTAGTAATCTACTAGTTAGTTACCTGTGCTTAACTGTTGTCTTGGTTCTAGTAAGGTGTTGTTAATTTATGTTCTACCCCCAAGTATTACATTAATTTTCTAAATGTGGCACCTGTGAAATGAGTCCCATTTTCAAAAAGTAGTGAATGTGGCATCCCAAACCTATTTACAATATGTTGTTATATAAATCTAGTGGTAGTGGATGATGTGCAATCTATAAAAATTGCTTCTTTTGTTCATTTTTTGCAATAGTCAACTGCTACTATAATATACACTTTCTTGTTAAAAATGGGTGTGATGGGACCCATGAAATCAACACCCCATATGTCAAAAGGTTCTAGTGGTTGAATCCACTATTGAGGACCTTTCATATAAGTGGTCATCCCCTCATCATGTTGACAATGTTCACAAGACTTGATAAACTAGTAGGCATCCTTAAAGATTGTAGGCCAATAGTACCCTACCATCAGGGTTTTTATGGTCATGCATATTCCTACATAGTGGCCTCCACAAGGTCCTTCACAAGCATCCTGGATAATGCATAGTTGATCATTGTTAGGGACACACCAATAAATCAGGCTGTTGGTACACACCTTATAAAGGTGTCTGCTAATTTCCATGATGTATTTGACTTGATGAAGAAATTGTTGCTTCTTCCTAAAATCCAAGTCTTGTGGCATTTCTTGAGTGAGAAGATATGTGAGGATTCCATTATACCATATTTCTTGTTTAGGCATGTGTTCATTTATTACTCCAATAAACAGGAGTTCATGTTGGAACTGATCAGAGAACATGCTCTCCTCCTCTTTGTTATCCCATGTTAAGAAAGAAAGATGGTCAGTGACCACATTTTTGGTCCCTTTTTGATCCACCATAGGAATATCAAATTTCTATAATATCACAAGCCACTATATAACATGAGGGCACACCATTAGCTCATGCATAAGGAAGCAAATTGCACTATGATCTATATGTACAAATACTTTGTAACATAGCACATAATGTATAAAATTTTCTAGTGCATACATCATTGCCATTAATTATTTTTCCATGGTGGTATAATTTAACTATGCTCCCATAATGCTTTAACTCATGCAATGGATATAATATAGATGTTTCTTATCATCCATCTGCGCAAGCATGGCTTCCAAAGTATAGTTAGATGCATCTATCATGATATGGAATGGTTTGGACCAATGAGGTGCTCATAGGATTGGTGTTTTTACAAGTTTTTCTTTTAATTTTTGAAATGCATTTTCACATTCCTTGGTCCATATGAAAGATGCATCTTTCTTTGTAAGTTCTACCAATGGTATAGCAATCCTAGAGAAATTCTCAATAAAGTGTTGGTAGTAACCAGTGTGTCCTAGGAAAGATCGAACATCTTTGATGGTCTCTAGTTGGTGTGTAATTCCTTAGATGATCCATATCTCTTCTAAGTCTACCTCAATCACTTTCTACAAAATTTGGTTCCCTAGCATAATGCCTTCTTGGATCATGAGATGGCCCTTTTGCCAAATCAGCTATAGGTTTGTCTAAACACCTCTCTCTAGTACTTGCTCAAGTTGATGGAGAACTTATCCATGAAAACTTCAACACCACTACTAATTTTTTGTTGAAAGATACTAAATACTAAGTGTTGAAATCTTGTAGGGGCATTGCATAGGCCAAATGGCATCTTATAGTATGCAAAATTTCCCTAGGGACTCATGAATGTTGTCTTGGCTTGGTCTTCTGGTGCAATCTGGATTAGGTTATAGCCACTATAATCATCCAAGAAACTATAATAACAATGCTTGGATATGATGTGTAATACTTGATCCATGAATGAAAAAGGAAAGTGATTCCTAAATGTTTCCATATTTAATAACCTAAAGTCAATGCAAACCTACCATTTACCATCCTTCTTTGGTACAATTACAAGTGGGCTAACCCACTCATTATCTATGATTGGATAGATAAACCCTACCTTGAGGAGTTGCTCTATCTCCTCTTTAATGATTTACTTCAATTTGGGGTTTAGTTGCCTCTACAACTGGCTTCTAGGCTTTATGGTTGGGTCAGTGTAGATGTGGTGCTAGCATATTGTTGGATTTATTTCTATTAATTCTAGATATAATCAAGTGAAGGCTATTGACCATTTATTCACCACTTTTAACAATTTTTCTTTTTGTTCGAGAGAAAGTTTGGCTTATTGATGATTGGTTTACCATTATTTAAAAATGCATATTCCATTATGACTGGTAAAGGTTTAGTTCTAAGGGCTCTTGCTTGAAGTGATTAGGGATCTTTAACTCTCCCCAATAGTTATCATCATCTTCATTAGAGAGTTGGAACTGGACTTATTCAATTTTGTCCATCCCTTCAACATATGCACAAGTTAAACTCTCAATTGGCTCCATGCATATTGTGCTACTATATGAATTAGCTATTAGCCACTGGGTGCCCTCTTACTTTGTGGTTGCTACGTATAGACATTGTTGAATATTAATTTCTTGCACACACCGATTGCATTACTTCATGTATGTACTTTTGATTGATTAAATATTTTGCATAAAATTGCACGCATTATCGCTATACGTGATGCATGGAATAAATTTCTTCTCAATTTTTCCTAACTCATTCTCCTTAGATATTTTGAGAGATAGGTTCCTTATACCCATTCATGCATTGATCATACTTAACCAAGCCCTTCCCATGATTATGGAAATGTTACTTTTGTAGTTTTCCACCTTGATTACCAAATAATTACTAAGATAGGACCACCCATAAACTGTGGTTACAATGTTCTCTACTAATCCCAAAGGGACCGAAGCAAATACCGAAGCTTGTATGATTTAAGCTTCAGTAAATGCATTCATGACAAGCAAATACAGAAGCTTGGAAGCCCACGAAAACTTCTTATTTGAAGTCATTCAATGGGGCATGTGTTGTGGTCAAGGGAACTATCACTATCAACTTTGTGGTAGGGGACTAGTTCCCCAGTAGTGCAAAATTCATTGTGGTAGAAGAAATGCCCAAGTTCAATTTGATTTTGGGAAGAGCTTGGTTAGCCCAACTAAGGGTGATCCACCTACCCTATGTGGGTGGAGAGGTGGTGATCTTTGGTGACAAGGTAACCCCTAAAGATATCAACAATATACACATGGATCAAGGGTCAGAAATAGAAGTCTCTGAAGATGTGTCACCTATCCATGTTGAAAGCCAATGTTGTTCCACCAATAAGTCAAACAAAACTAACAACCTTCATGAAGAAAATACATGGGTAGAGTTGCCTTTTTTAGTAGCAGATCATAACTTAGAGGAGTATCACCTTAAATCCTCTAGGCCATAAACCCCACCTAACCCACATCAGGTTAGGAAACAGCTACATGATTACGGCATAGCCCTACTTTACTTCTTTGATTCTTTTGCCTTTAACACCTTTTTTCTACAATTTCTATTTTTTGTTGTATTTACCTTTTGCATTAGATATATCCTTTTTAATGTCCTCTAACATTCTAATTTCTAAAGCCTGATATTCTAATATTTCTCCTAGTGCTATATTACCCCAATTTTGTAAGCAAATTACATCCGAAGAAGTAGAAGAAGTAGCTTTTGTTTTCATGTTGTAAATAGAATCTGTACCAGTGGCATCCTTGTGGGTAGATGTATACATCTATCCAGATGTAGTGGCCACTGTTCTAGTTCCAAGCTTTTGTGCATCCCAAAACTTCTTTGGATGTTCTTCTTCTTTCTTTTTCACTCCTTCGTCTAATTTGATTTTCTTTTGGTTATCTTATTTAGATTTCGAGATTCTTCTTTTACATTCATATATTGATGTCATCGTGGCATCACTAATGCATCACATTCTCTACACTTGTAATGAGAATATAATTGGATTAATTCTTTATGATGACATGAAGGGTCATCACCACAAATCAAAGGTTCTGAGGAAGAACTTTCTCTTTCTACTTTTTATTCAGAAGCTTTTTTAGATTTAACTAAATTTCTAATTTCTTGTGTTTTTCCCTTTTCAAACATTTCTAGAATGTTTGGGGAACAAGAAGGAAAAAGGAATTAGAAAATAGATTAATGGGCTTCTTTTGTAATTGGTGTTGTTGTAAAGGATCATAATCTACAAACTTAGGGGCTTTCAGTTTCACCTGAGTTCATCTTTTTGTACTTTTTAGTATTGGTCTAAGATATTCAAAATATGTTGAATACTCAAATGTAAGATCTGGGTATTGTGTATGTACTGGAAAGTTTTTTTGTATTAATCTCAAAACCATATTCTAAATTAGTTGTTCCTACCTGAACTTTCTGGTCACCAAAGGGTAACAACATGTGAATACTTGTTGAACTAAATAACTTAAAGCATAATCTAGTTCCTATAGTATCATAGATTGTTTGATCTATCATATCAACTGGAATATACACAATTAACATTAAACTAGATGCAATATGAGGATCATGCAAGGATAAAGTAAAATTCGTGACAGTTATAATTAAGGCATCCTTTTTTAACATTCCCTTTGCTTGAGTGATAATCACGTCCTTAAAATTCATGAAACGTTTATCAATCAAAGCAACCCAATAAGGATTTTTCAATCGATAATTGAAGTGAGGGTGTATATGGATGGATAGTTCTGCTAAGTGAACATAATTATAACCTTCCTTAATCCACTTATTGCATTCTACTGTACTAAAAAATGTTAATACTACTGGGTGTAAACTTGATCCACTGATCTCTAGGTACCATTAGAATTCGAACAAAACTGAGAAATACATTGAATATAAGAACTGGCACCTGTTATCTTTGATTTTCCTACCATGATTGTTCTCCTTGCTAATGCTACCTCCCTGCATGACTTACTGCCTCCTCCTCGGGTCTTACTCCATGACTTATATCTGGTGTATCTGCACTGCACGAGCACAACGATCTGGGTTGTTTGAAGATCTAAAGATGATGCACACTATTCTTACTCTAATAGATTTCTCAGGTTAAGACAAAATTCTCTCCATGATGAAACTGCTCACTCACACTTCCACACTTAGATAGTTAATCCTAATAGCTCAATCATTCAATCCTTCCTTGGCTCTGATACCATTTCTTGTGCACAACGTTTTTGCAAAAAATACACAATATAAGTTCAAAAACACAAGACAAATGTATACATCTACCTAGAAGGATGCCATTGGTACAGATTCTATTTACAACATGAAAACAAAAGCTACTTCTTTTGCTGCTTCGGATGTAATTTTCTTACAGAATTGGGGTAATACAGCACTAGGAGAAATATTAGAATATCAGGCTTTAGAAGTTAAAATGTTAGAGGACATTAAAAAGGATATGAGATATTTAGGAAAAGTGTGAATGCCTAAGAACCCTCAAGCATCTGCTCCACCATACATACTTTCGTCATCAGAATCTTCTAATACGATTCCATCTTCTCATTTACCTCCAAAAATTAGTCATACACATAAAGTAAGGTATCGATGAAAACAACAAATATTAGAGGCTAAAAAGTTAAAAGGGAAAATGGAAAATTTAAAGATTCATATGAATGCTAGAGATGAAGAATCATCTTCAACTGTAAGTTCAATTAAACTAGCTTCATATGATATGGAAGAAGAGATTTTGTTACAACAACATGAACGACAAAATCCACATATAGAACCAAAAAATGTGTTGATGACTCAAATGAGAAAAGCAGGAGAAAGACATCCAACATTCTCAATGGATAATAAAACATTGAAATAAAGATAGGATGTCATAGACTCTATCCAATCTTTCTTAAACATCCAAATTTATTTGGAAGAAAACCAACCATATTTAGCCATCGTGAATACAACATACAATTTCAAAGGTATCCTTAGACGATGGTGGAATCACATACCACCTCCAATAGAAAGAAAATTAATAATGTCCCCTACTGTAGTATTTCTAAATGCTATTATAAAAGAATTTATAGGTGTAAAAACTAATTTAGAAACATTATATACAAATAGTTTCTTTAAAGAAAGATTAAGTTGAATCCAAGATTTACAACCTTATCTCAATGAGATAGAAGGTTGGTACTATCAAGGAAAGTTAACTCATGAAGTTGCAGCTAAAGAACATTTAATTGGTTCTTTACCTCAACCATTCTGTAATAAATATCTTACTGAGATGAAAAAATAAAATTTAGTTTTAGGAGAAATGTCTTTTGGAAAAATTAGACAGTTTATCTTAAAAGTTAATAGATATTTGTGTTATCATGAGCAAACACAAAAAATGTTGAATGATCTATCTAGACAGTTAGCTAAAAATTTATGTTTAGATTTATGTCTGAAAGAAAAGTATTACCAAGGACATAAAGAGAAAAAATATTCTAAAAAGAAAGATAAGGAAAAACTTCATAAATCCAATAAACAATGGAGAAGGAAACAACCTAAACATGTAAGGAAATATCCTAGTATGTTTAGACGCCGTCAACAAAAGTTAAAATAAAAAGACCTGAGATGTTATCTATGTCAAGGACCACATTTTGCTAATCAATGCCCTGATAAGGCTAAGCATTCGAAGAAAATGCATTTCATCTAGGAACATAAATTAAATGAACAATTTTATGATTATCTTTCTGATGATGCTATTGAATATGATCCCAACATAGATATTATCTATAATTCTCAGGAAGATTATAACATCAATTCTCCATCATCACCATCTAATGAGGAGGATAACCCTTCTTTTCGTTTGGGGGAGAGCTTTGTAGATTTTGAGCCGTTAGATGTTTCAGAACCCAATGATGATGAGGATTATTATGCTTTACATATGAATAGAGCACGATCATCTAAATCATCTTCAACATCTAGAGGTTTCTTTGGTGGTAGAAGACCTCCATATTTAGGATTGTATGGTACTCCTAGGATCCCATCACCAATAGAAAGACCTGACCTGTATAAAATACAAACATTAGAAAAAATAGATAGATTAAAATTAGAAATTAAAATATGAAAAGATAAATTGCAAAATACTCCGTTAGAAAATATTCCTAAGTATATTCATATAGAAGGTCAATTAGAAAAGAAAAAAGGAGAGTATAAAAGGTTACAAAAATATTAAAATCTCAGGATTTATTCTTAGATGCTCAACTTGTCCAACATTCGGAAAGTCTAGAAGAGAAAATGGAAGAATATGTATAGCCTGAAGAGAAAGGTAAACAAGTCATAGAAAGACAGTCCATTCCTAAAAGAGAATTAGAATCTTATTTACCTACAATCTTAGAAGGGGTAAATAAATCTATATGACGTACACAAAAGATTAAACAACTCCAAGAGTTTGTCAAATGGACAGAACATGAAATAGAACAATTACAATTAGAGGAAGAATCTGATAATAGGAAACAATATGAGTTAGAAACAAAGCTTAATCATCCTATTATGATTAGATCTAATCAGAAATCACCGTTATTAGTACGTATTTGTACTTTTTGGATTAAATTAAAACATTTTAAGCCATATCCTATAGACACGTTAATAGATTCAGGTGCTGAAGTTTCAGTTGCAAGAAAAAGTATAGTTCCATCTTATATGTGGAAAGATACTAAACCCTTTCTAGTAAGGTTCGACAAAGTAGATAAAAGAATCCCAAAGAAAACCTCTTTACCCATTAAAACACCTTTAAGAGATATAATATATTTTACAGTTCACCAGATAGATTGGTTGGATTATGATATGTTAGTAGGAGTAGATAATTTAAGTCATTTTGAACCTTATCATATTACCTCTAATAAGATTATGATAAGTAAATATATTTATGATAGAAAATTTTATCCAGTATCAAGATTCAGGGAATATGAGGTGAAACCCATAAAATCATCAACATGGGTGACGAGTGGCGAGGTACCCCTACACTCAACCATACGAATACAAGCGTGCACATGCAATCCGGTCAAACTCCGCAGACTAAATGCCTTAACACCACAAGAAACACTTGGGGTTAATCGTTCGTTGTCTTCCCAGGCTTGCTTGTAAGTGTCACGGTGTATGGTTAAGCAAGTCTGAGGTATGTGATTTTTTTGGTATTTTTCGGTTTATCTTCTATGCTATCAGAGGAAAGGGTTGAGAAACTAA
>MNCI01029357.1:768705-815083 GCA_015680685.1 Gnetum montanum
TTGAATGCCTTATGGGAATCCTAACTGCCTTTCTAATATCAAGCATGCTTCGGGTTACGAATAGGGGTTCGTCATGATCATCTCTTTCATGACGTCTGTGATGTCTACGTGGTGGTTCCCTATTCTCCCTACGTCCTTGCCCTTGTCCTAACTCCTCTCGACCTTCCTGTCGAGGCATTTCATCTCTTTTACCTTTACTCTCCGCGTTATGCTCATGGTGGCTGCGCCCAGATGTGGAAGGAGAGGGTGAATGATGAGATGAAGGAGAAGAAGAAGGGGATCCATCACCATGGTGATGTTTCTTGCCTTCTCTTCGGCTGCTTCGGCCCCGATCGTTGTGACGATCAACGAGTCCGTCATTAGTGTGAGTAGTTGTTCCTGCCGTGAACAGCTGGTGCTCACGGGGATCAGAGCCTGGAATATGTATCGTTGATCTAAGGCCCTGATGCCTAACCTCTTCACTAGAGTGAGGAGGAGGAACATCATTTTCTAAGAAACCCATCGTGAGGGGTTCCTCTTCTCCTATTTCACTAATGACGTGGGGAACCTTGCCCTTCAATAGTGAATGTTGGCTCTCCTGCCTTTCGTCCCGAATACGTTGGGCATTTGTGGGATGATAATCCCTTGTGTCATGGTCATCCAAAACGTATTCTGCGAACAGCTCATGCATGCCAATCTGTACCAAGGCACGGAAAAGCATGTTGGGAGCAGAGCGATCTGGGGGTAACACGATGTTACCTTGCATGTCTCTCCACCGCAGTTGCTCATCTTGATGGAAAACAAAGGTAAAATCCGGCACATACTCATCGGGATGAGTATATGTGACTTTGGATTGTTGAGGACATGGTTGATTTCGGTTATGCGTATGATCCTGACTTTCTCCTGTATTGTCCTTAGGTGAGTTGATTGCATGAGAAGAAGCCATTTCTAATGGTGTGCTAATTTTCACCGTTATTTAATGTTCTTGATTAACTGATTAACCCTAAGGTTCGTTTTAAGCTCACAACGATGTGAGTGATATCCCTTATGTTCAATTGGCGAAAAAACACTTAGTCCCCGGCAACGGCGCCAATGATGAGTGGCGAGGTACCCCTACACTCAACCATACGAATACGAGCGTGCACGCGCGATCCGGTCGAACTCCGCAGACTAAATGCCTTAACACCACAAGAAACACTTGGGGTTAATCGTTCGTTGTCTTCCCAGGCTTGCTTGTAAGTGTCACGGTGTATGGTTAAGCAAGTCTGAGGTATGTGATTTTTTTGGTATTTTTCGGTTTATCTTCTATGCTATCAGAGGAAAGGGTTGAGAAACTAAGCTAACTCTAACTAATGTCCTAAGTCTAAATTAACTAGCGTCAGCATCCGTTCCCACTTACCGGACACACCCTGAACTATGCAACTGTGGCTTACCAAACGCTAATCGTTACTGGGATCACCACACGTAACGCAAGTGCTCGAAGTGGTCGTACTGAGGCACCTATTTAGCTTAAGTGTGATAAGCAGCCGATTCCTTAGCTAGCCGTACACACCCGTGGGTGCTCGTAACTAAGTCGTACTTATCACACGTTCTAGCCTAGCAATGAGTAGCCGATTCCTTGACTAGCCGTACACATTGGACTACCACTGGGATTACCAAGCGCAGAATCCTGGAATACGCTACTGGGTTACCAAGCAGCCAATGCTCGTAATCAAGTCGTACTCATGCGTTGCGACAAGCAGGCGATTCCTTGATTAGCCGTACACTTCCGTAGACGCTCGTAATCAAGTTGTACTTGTGCGCACTAGGAAAGCAGTAAATAAACAACAATAAAACCATGTACTGCAAGGTTTATCTAATCAAGTTCGTCTTTATTGCCGTACACAACTTGGGTTCAGGTTACAAGCTGCTCGAATAAAGAGCCGTTCACTCTAGGACTCCTATTGCGGGCATATGGGAAAAATTCTAACTCTGGAGTGATCAATCTACCAGAGCTTTGCTACTTCTAGCCAGGATTTTGAAATGAAGGGAGTGCCACCTCTTATTTATAGATATGGCGGCAGACCGCAATATCGCGTACGCGATATAGCATGGGATGTGATATCGCGGCATTGCAGGTCGCGTCTCATCAATGGGTAATTCATCAAATTCAATAGAAGAATGAAGAATTTCTAAAGATAAGAAAAAAATTACTAATAGTTGCTAGTGAAGACCCTGCAGCTTTTAGACATCGTAAAGAGCATTGGTGTCATATCCATCTACTAGATAATGTGATAGTAAAAGCTAAAGCTCATCACATAGGAATGATTCTAGAACTAAGACAAGAATGTGAGACTGAGATTAAACAACTTTTAGACAAAGGTTTCATCACGACGAGTACAAGCATGTTTGCCTATGCGACATTCTATGTAAATAAAAGAGTAGAGTTGACTAGAGGAAAGAAGAGGTTAGTAGTAAATTATAAACCTTTAAATGACATTATTAAAACTGTTCAACATCCAATACCATCGAAAGATGATCTTTTTCAAAGATTAAAAAATACTCACATCTATTCAAAGTTTGATTTAAAATCAGGTTTTTGGCAGATCCAGATCTATCCTGAAGATAGATGGAAAACAACTTTTACAGTTCTAGGAGGATTATACCAATGGAATGTCTTACCTTTTGGGATAAAAATAGCTCCCTCTATATTTCAACAATGTATGGATAGAATTTTTAAGCAGTATAATTTCATATTAGTATATATTGATGATATATTGATCCTATCTAAGAATGCTCAACAACATTTAGAGCATTTAGAATAGTTTTATAAAAGTATATATGAAAATGGATTAGTACTTTCTCCATCTGAAAAGAAGATAGAAATTGGTGTATTAACAATGAAATTCCTAGGCATGAAGATAATGCATAGAAACATTCACCTTCAAGACCATATTTTATTATAAATTCAAAATTTTCCTGACATCATCAAGGAAAAGAAACAGTTACAAAGATTCCTTGGATGTATTAACTACATTTTAGGATTTTATAAAAATCTTGCATATGACAGGAAATTATTAAATTAGATGTTAACAAAAGAAGCAGGTGAATGGACACATCAACATACATCAGTAGTTAAAAGAATCAAGGAACAATGTCAACATTTACCACAACTCAAGTTACCAACAACAAGTAAGTTAATTCTGGATATAGATGCTTCATATGAGTTTTGGGGTTGTGTGCTAAAGGAAGACCTTGATGGTATTACATATGTATGTTGATACACTAGTGGAAAATTCAATCCAGCTGAAAGAAATTATCATAGTACACATAAAGAACTTTTAAAGGGATTAAAAAGTTTAGACTGTTTCTCCAAGAACAACACTTTATCATTAGGATTGATCTGAGACACTTTGATAAATACCTTCAAGTCAAAAACCTAAATAAAGTGGCACACATGAGATTGATACGATGGAGTCTATTTCTAGCTAATTTTAATTTTGATAGTCAGTATATAGACGGTAAAAAGAATGCTCTCGTAGACTTTCTAACTAGAGAATTTCATCTTTAACTCATGTTTGTTTGAGTTTTGTTTGTACAGATTTGTTAATACAGGAAGGTTGGCAGTTAAGGTCAAGCAGACGCCTACAAGGATGTAATCTCATGAACCAGTACCTCACACAAGATGAATTGAACCAGTATCCTTCAGATCATCAATTCCAGTGGAATCAATTCTGTGATGTTAATAAGCATTTTCAGGTGTGGACCAGTGTAACAAGAGAATCATATGGAAAATCTTTACCGAACAACCAATGGACTAAAGTAGCCTTGAAAACCATGATCAACTTTTGCAACATGGATATGGAAAACACATTTCCTAAACATACACATGAATCACCATGTTATCAACCTAATTATTTTCATGTATATCATATCAATTTTGATCCTAGTTGCAGGATAATGAAATCATTCCTTCCATGGTGGCAAAAATTTGGTTGCACTCCAAAATATTTTCCAGAAAATTATCCTTCAAATCTCATTTGTACCATCTTGTTAGACATCAATGGTGGTCTCCTATATTTCACATCAGTATAGTCTATAGCATGGCATTTACTGCATAAGGAAACTGATTCACCGACATATTTCCTTGCTTCAAATTTTACTCATAGACTTGACTACCAAAACCCATGGGTATATGCATGGTACTAAGACATCTACACTGCTACAAATGTCAATATTCTTCATCATTTCTGAGAAAAACATAGATACCCATTTACTCTAGAATTATATCAAGCGAATCCAGTCTACAGAGACTTGTGTGGCCAAGGATGTGTCCACATGCATGAATCTCTCCTACATGAAGATCCTTTGCTAGACACTAACATCTATCCATCCCTGACAGTAGATGTTGATGTTGATAAGACAGATTCAAAATAAGAATCTGGCTATGTTTCTATTATGTGTTGTGTGTAATAAAGTATTTGATATATGTGTCTTTATTCTGATACCTATCGGATAAGCTTGTAAGAACCCTAGCTAAGTTAGCTTGGTTCGTGTCTATCCTTGGGAGTCCTAAGGGTGGCTTGGGTCTTATATAAATCCATGTGTCCAAGAGTAGGAGACATCCTCAGAGATATCCTCATAAACTAGCTATGGCCCCAAATGGCCTTAAACTAGCTATGACCCCAAATGGTCTTAAATTAGCTATGGCCTGAAATGGCCTTAAACTAGCTACAGCTTGAAATGGCCTTAAACTAGCTATGGCCTGGAATGGCCTTAAACTATCCACAGCTCGCCAAGGCCTAAAATTGGTAGTCCACTCTATGTATCAATTACCTATGGTCCCAAATGGCCTTAAACAAGCTATGACTTGAAATGGCCTTAAACTATAGCATGGGGCCCATAAGGGTCCTAACTACATAAAAAAAATGCTAGGAAAAAGAAATAAAAAAATTTCTTACTTTTCATTAAATTGCAAATGAAATACATAGTCTAAAATTATGTTTACATTTAGAGTTGCAAAATTTCCCAACAATGGAAGGTTACATTTCAAAATTTTAAAATGTCAATGAGTAGGCTATGGGTTCTCTCCTGTGTCTTTGATCCATTTGACATGAATTTTTAGATGCCTCGATTCACCCTAGGAAGTAATGTTTCAACTAGGATGCCTACTATTTCAACAGATAGATGTGACTATTTCATTATGCTGAAGTGATGAAGTGGGAATTCTTGGGCATCCTCCTGGAACCAAACTACCTAGTTCCCTACTCATGCATTTGGGTATAGGGACATTAGGCATAGGGGCACTTATACAGCATAGAATCCCTACCAGCTCAACTACAATCAAGATTGGCTTCAACATGACCCTACATTTCACAATGAAAACGTTAGTGTATAGTAAGGGAAATTTAATATATGTGTGTATGTCTGGGTGTCTGTGTGTGCTTGAAAATTTTTCTAAATGTTGCTTACACTCTTATAAAACACAACAATTTCCTATGTAAAATTTCTCTAAGTGTCAATTAAATTTCTGTAAAGCATAATAATTTTCTATAAAAAAATTTCTTTTAAGTATGGAGCATGAAAACTGTAGAATAAGAAATCAAATCAAAATTTTTTCTAAGTGTTCATCTTGCCCCTATAGCGTCCTACACAGCATAGCAACTATAGCATCTCATGTAGCATAGCAAATGAACCTTGTGCAGCATAGTGGCTACATTTCATGTAGCATAGTAGATATGTCCCGTGCAACATAGCAACCACGTCATGTGTAGCATACCAAGTGTCACATCCCTAGAGAGCATAGCAATGCAAATAGGCAAACTTTTATCAACTGGCCAACTACACTGTCAGGGATGCTGCAGAACCTGAGAGTCGACATGGGCACCTACGAAACCCTTGCCTTCCACTACGTGGAACACACAAAAAACCCATTACATGACGTGAAACGCATAGTCAAAAAACACTGCCCCATGCATTACACTACATAGAATGCATAAAACCCTCATTCTATACCACCGTATGGAATGTAACAAAATGCTTGTCTCAGCCTACCATTCCCAACACCTAGAGGCTGATGATGAAATCTTTTCCATTACTGTGATGTAGAATGAGAGAGAGAAGGGGAAAATTGTGCGCATGCTACTCACAACCGCAACAGCAGCAGTGGTGGCCACAACATAATAGCCAGGATGGCAACAATGGTAGCCATGGTGTAATGGCCATAACAGGCACGATAGCTAAGGTGCATTGGCCATGGTAGAGGCAATGGCAACCATAGTCCCCACTCAAAGCAAAAAAAAAAAAAGAACACACACACACACACACACACAACACAGAGGTGCAGCATGACAACGTACCTTGTGGATGGTGCCTCTTGACATTCTCAACACATGCTCTAGGGAGACCTTGTAGGATGCACTCCCCGTCATCCACATTTGCAAGAACTAGGTGTCTATGCTCACTTTGGTGTGCCATTGTCTTGTTGTCAAGCTCTAGCCTATCGATGGTTATGCTCTATAAGGCTACACTCTCTTCTCTGGGCTGCACTATGCTCTAGATTGTCAACTCTGATAGTGAAAATGATAGGTTCACCATGGGTAAATCCCTATTTATACCCTTCAAGGTTACATAACTATTACTTTGCTAGCCATCCCATATCCCACGCATAATGCAAGACATCCTATATCCCATGCATAACATAGGATGTCCCATGTCTTGTGCATAACATAGAACATCCCATGTCCCATGCAGCATAGCACATAGACCCCCTAAATTTTTTTTTTACATTGTTAAGGTTTTATATATATACTTTGCCCATCCAGTAAATATAATTACGGTCTGCTAAGAACTTAAATTGGAAATTTTGAAATACTACACTATTATTTTGCATGCATTTTGCTTTGTGTTGCTTTGGTAGATAGGTACCACTTGACATCTTGTGTTTTTTGGGCTATTTTGTAGGATAGCTTGGGAAAATGACCACACATGATGATCTTCATTTGCCTTTAATCTTGACTAGACCCCATGGTCAATTCATGAGATGCATGCACATAGAGCTGGTGGACTTCGAAGCACCTCCTTGTGACACCAATGTAGCATCCTTAGAAACATCACTAGATTGGCCAGAACACCTAGTTTAAGCTTTAGATTTAGAAGCTAGTGACATAACTAAGGACCCACTTATTGAAATCCCCGTAATGACATGCAAAGGTGAGGTGAGAACATTGAAGCTTAGCTCTTTATTAGAGCCAAAAATCCAACAAAATATCTTTAGAGTCCTCAACAACAATGTCAAAGTGTTTGCATGGTCTTATGAAGATATGTCGGGCTTAGACCCACACATAATACAACACAACATTATTTTAGATCCACGTGTCAAGGTAGTTAAGCAAAAAGCTTGCAAAATTAAGCCAAAAATTGCATTAGTTGTATGCAATGAAATTACTAAACTTTACCAAGCTAGGTTCATTCATGTAGTTAATTATGGAGATTGGGTATCAAATATCATCATTGTTCCTAAGAAAATCGAGGGTATACACATCTGTATAGAATTTCGAAATTTAAATAAGACAACCATCAAGGATGATTTCCTATTGCCCAGTATTGACAAACTTGCTGATACTATAGCTGGCCATGCCTTATTATCCTTCATGGATGGATTCTCCAAATTTGTATAAACTTGAAACATAAACTTGCTACTACTTTCATGACTCCTTGGGGAACATTTTATTACACGATGATGCCCTTCAAACTAAAACTGCTGGAACAACATACCAACATGTAATGACTTACATTTTTAGTGACTATCTGTTAGAATGGCTAAATAACTATGTGGATGATATAGCAGTCAAATCCAAGAAAGCTCTTGATCACACAAATGACTTGAACCTAGTCCTTCAATGTTTCCGTAGACATGACATTCATCTTAATCTTAAAAAGTGTGTCTTCGGCATCAAAACTGGATGCATGCTAGGCTTCGTAGTATTAGAAATAGGAATATGATTAGACCTAGACAAAGTCAAGGCCATTGTCAACTTAGCACCACCCACAAACCTTAAAGAGTTGCATGGATTATAAGGCAGGGTATAGTTCATACGAAGGTTTATGACGAGGTTAACATATAAATTGCATCCAATTGAACACCTACTTAAAAAAGGAGCTAGCTTTGAGTGGATGAACCAAGGCTAAGAAGCATTCGATACCTTGAAAAAGAAGCTTGTTCATCTTCCTACCATTTATCCTCCATAAAGAGATAAGTCATTCTACATTTACCTTGCAACTTCAAATATGTCCATTACTACCTTTCTCTATCAAAGAAGAGACGATGGCTTTGAAATTCCTATTTACTATCTAAGTCATGTATTAATAACTTATGAGGAAAAATACAATGATGTAGAGAAAAATTACCTTGCTTTAGTATTTGCACTCAAAAAATAGAGAAACTATTTGTTTCGTAGCTGGGTCAACATCATGTGCAAAAATAATATACTTAGGGCCATCACAACTAACATATATGAAAGTAGTAGGATAGCTAGGTGGAAAGTAATAACCATAGAGTTTCACCTACATTACATAGCACAATCATCTGCAAAGGTTCAAGCAATAGCTATGCAACTTACAGTTTCACCTACAGATAACCAAGCAAAAATAGATCCTGAATTCCTAAATGAGCATGTTAGTAGTATAAGCTCAGTACCTGTAGATTTCAAAGCCATTTTACACTTTGACGGTGCCTCAACCACACAAGGTGGTAGTGTTGCTGCTATTTTCACATTTCCCTCTAGAGAGATCAGACATTTCATGTACCACTTCACGTTTCTTTGCATGAATAATGTAGTAGAATATGAGGGTCTCCTTAGGGGCATTCTAGTAGCTCAGTAGTTGGAGATCCAAAATCTAGCAATTCGAGGTGATTCACAATTGGTCATTAACCAAGTTATAGAGGTCTACACCTATAAAGCACAACACTTATAGCCTTACTGTGAGTTGGTGAAATATTTACTAAAATAATTTGTAATCTTGGATTTTCAATACATCCCTTTCAATGAAAACACTATAGCCGATGCATTAGCCACTTTAGCTTTAAGCATGCCACCACACATGTTTACTATCTTACCTGCTTCAATAGTAAAATGCACTAATCCTATCATTCACACAACAAATATTATGTCTGTAAGCATGGCCCACACTCAAGAATGATATGGAGACATCAAAACATACCTTCAACATGGAGAACCTCCACAAAGCCTAACATCCACCCAAAAAGACACAGTGAGAAAACGAGCACGATAGTACATCCTCATAGGCAACAATGCTCTATGTTGTAAATATTATGATGGAATACTGCTAACTTCCATAAGTGGTGATGAAGCCCAAAGAATTGTTGATCAAGTCCATGAGGGACTATGTGGAGGGCATATAGCTCCCCAAGCAATGGTGGCAAAAACTAGACATTTAGGCTATTACTAGCCTTATATGGAATGTGACTACGTTTCCAAGGTCAGAATATGCGATATGGCAACAACATGGGAATCTAATACATGTATCACCAACTAAGTTTCACACTATGCAAATCACGTGGCCCTTTCAATGTTGGGGATTAGATATCATAGGGCCTATAATGCCTAAGTCTTCCATAGGACATAGCTTCATTATTACCACAATTGAGTGTTTTACAAAGTGGGTAGAAGTTATTCCCCTTAGGAAAACTACATCTCAATAGGTTTGAAAATTCATCATAGACAATATAGTGACTCGGTTTGGCCTCCCTATGACTATCATTATAGAAAATGGGCCACAATTTAGTAGCATAGAAACTAAAGCATTCTATGAAAACCTTGGCATTAAACACTCCTTCTCGTCACCATACTATCCTCAAGACAATAGCCAAGCGAAAGCCACCAATAAGGACATTGTCAACCTTTTGAAGAAGATGCTTAACAATAGCAAGCAATGATGGCATGAGAAACTTGTCTATGCACTTTGGGCCTATCACATAACATGTAGAACTGCAATAGGTAAGACACCATATAGTCTTGTATATGGATCTGAAGTGATGTTACCTCTTGAATTATAGATCCCATCGCTTCAAATGATCCTCCCAAACTTTATGGATGAGTCTTAGAACAATGAGTCAAGAATCATTGATCTTGACTCTATGAAGGAATAATGCATCCAAACGCTTAACTGCATCAAGTGGTATCAAGAAAAACAATGACAAAATCATCATTGCAATCTACACCAATGCCCAATTAGAAAAGGGGATCTAGTTCTCAAGATCGTTCATGAGCCTGTGAAAAAATTCTTAGCAAATTGGGAAGGGTCTTTTTTGGTCACGAAAGAATATGAAAATGGGGCATTCAAGCTGGCTAACTTAGATGGCAATGAATTCACTAATCCTGTCAACCATCTATACTTGAAACTATATTATGCCTAACATGCAGTATCATGCCAACAATAAAGCAAGGTAAAAAGATCATCCACTATGACATTAAAATAGCATAGAGTGTCCGCTATGATGTTAAACTGGCACAACTTGTTCGCTATGATGTTAAACTACCACAGAGCATCTGCTATGACATTAAACTAGCACAAAGCATCTGCTATGATGTTAAACTAGCACAGCTCATCTACCATGATGTTAAACTAGCATAGAATGTCCTTGGGCAATGACATTAAATTGGCACCCACAGTGTGATCTGCTATAACCCTAAACTGGACATCCACCATTTGCTACAACGTTAAACTAGCACAATGGTCTGCTAGGACCTTAAACTAGCATAACATGGTCCACCTAGACCTTAAACTGGGACCACAGTATACTAAGACGTTAAATTAGGATAGCCAATCATCTACCAAGACCTAAAACTAGTTTCACAAGTAAACATCTATCATTCAACATATGTGATCTTGTGAACAAGTGAGAAGGCATACTTTCGACCTTCTGTTACCTATCTACACCTCTCGGGCAAGATGGGATGGGGCATTGCAATTCCATAATGAAGTTCACATCACCAAGGAAAAACCCTCTAGGAAATTTACAACATCACTATCCTTGGCATCTTGCTGATCTTCTGGAGATGTCATTTGACATCTTACTAACCTTCCAAAGCTATCTCCACCATCACTAATCATCTTGGTTGTAGCTCCTACAGTCAGCATCTCCCACTGGAGTTCCAAAAGTACTATGGCCTAGCCACCATGCTGCTATCCACTCTGCTACTAAATTTAATAGCTCTTACTTTTGGTAAGGATTCCTGAGCTTCTACATCATCATTTCTCTTGGCCTCTTGAGTGCTCACTTTTGCTATGGCTGCTAGATCTTTCTAGCCGCCACTGTCGACACCTGCAATGGCCTTCCTACTTTGGACATTGCATGCACCCGACACAATACTTGCAATCCTTGCAATGTCCTAGGAAAACAAGACTTTTCTCTTGCTTACCATGGTGCTTGTTGCTTCTAGTTTTCTCTTTGTTGCATTTGCAGGATAAAGCTAGGCTGGCATTGTTCAGGAATGTGTTCCATCACAAGAGCAAGGCACTACATTGTTCCAAAGTATGCGCTTCAACTAGCCTAGCTACTTGAGAGTGCATACCCTAATATCCCCTCAACTAACCTAACCTTTACTTCCCACGCTTACAATTTCCCATATCCCCTTGCAAGCTTCCCCAATGCAGATAAAACCCTTTCCCGTGCTTAACCGGTAAACCCATAATGGACATAACTCAATTCATCCCATGAAGGCCTTTGTAGGTTGGTCAAATCCCCACATGGATGTAACACAACTCATCCTAGGGAGGAAACACCTATCCTGCAGTGGTGATACGATTGCCTTCAAGTGGATATGGATGTGTAGTCCATTTCCTCAAGAAGAAAAAACAAAACAAAAACAAAAAAAGAAAAAGAAAAAAGAAGAGATAAAATGAAACAAAGACAAATGACTGAGTCAAATGGCATTGTTTTCACTTTGCAACCGTCTCAACCTTGGATTGACCATCTCTAAGCACTCTAATCAAAGGTTGAATTCCAAACAGGAAAGATATCTATGCATGTTGACTCCCTCACAAGCACTCCGACGAGGGATCACACTATGGAAATAGGTTGTGATGGCATCACATCCTACATTTTTCCTTTTTCATCCATTACCTCCTAACCCATCACCTTAAATATATTCCCTAGTCCCTTCCATACTACCATGCTTCATTTCCTTAGCACGCTCAAGCATAGTAAAGCACCATCTAAGCAGGTACTAACGAATGGTGTTGGTGTTGTGTTCATCATGATGTTTCATATTCTTTGTTGATGTCTCTCAGGCAAATATTCCATATGTTGACAAAGATGGGTTTGTGAAACACCAATAATTTCAAGCTCTCATGACTCAGCATCAAAACGTTGAAACTTGGGAAAAATTTCTCTAAGCCTGATGTCACATTATGCCACATAGATACTGTGACACCCGGAAGTCCTAACACTTGCAAAGTTTTTTTCTAAGTCTATCTACTACACTCCTCAGCATAGCTGGTGTAGCACCCATTTCCAAGGCCAGTATGCACAAAAAGGACACTAAAGATGAACTAAACAATTTGGCAAATTTTTATCTTCTGGGCTGTCAAGTTTGCTACACTCTTTAGCTTGTCCAGCTTGACACATGTCGCAGTTGCCAATCCACCCAAGTGCTAGGCTAGGAGGTGTCAAAAATGCTCAAGATGGACTAAATAGTTTAGCAAATTTTCTATCTTTGGACCTACTACACTCCGTTATGCTACACAACATAGATAGCATAGTAGGCCATGCAAGACTAAACAATTTTCCTAAGTGCTGGATCAAACATGGAAGGTACATTTGGAAATTCTTTGACCTCCAAGGCTATTTTTCCTGCTTCATCCTCAGAGTGTGATCAACATCCCATAGAAAAACACTACAAGTTTTATCAAAATTATCCAAAATTGGGTGCTATGTTGTGCTACACTGGATAGCGTAAATAGCATAGCAAGGGTTTCAGGATCAAAAATGTTCCAAGACTGAAAAAAGGAGGTATCAAGCTCTTTTAACATGGAAAATGCATGTGCTAGCCTATGAAAAATGCATGCCTTGCTGAATTCTAGAGTGGTGTTTTCAATTTTGGGCAAAATTCTTTCAAAATGGATGCTACGCTCTACTATGCTATGTAGCATAGACAACAAAGCAAGATAGGACTGCAAATTTTTTCTAAGTGTTTGTGCTACACTTTGTTATGTTGGGTAGTGTAGACAACGTAACACTTGGAAAAAGCCTTTCAATGCTTTCAAAAGCCCCCAGAACTTAGCATCAACCCTCATTTCGGCTCTGGCTTCTCTTTAGCGATCAAGATTAGTGGTTTGCTTTGTTGTTGTATCCCTTGTTGATCCCCAAAGTTTTTCCTATGCTTGACCCTACTCAAAAGAGGAGGGAAGACGTAGTCCTAGAGCATAAGCTCCAATTTGCATTTTTTCTAGGCATTTTATTAAGTACATGGTAGTTCTTCAGACTTTGGCACATGCAGTTTGGACAATATGGTCACATTTGGTAGATTTTTAGTCCCTGTTCTTGTCTTGTAGAGCGTAGCACCGTTAGGTGTAACACTTTGAGCATAGCACATCAACATGACACATTCACAATTGTGCTACATGGGGCCCAGGACACGTAGCATCCAAACCACATCTCCCCTCCAACCCTGACCCTATAAATACCCTAACATTCTAAGGGTTGGCTTCTGCAGTTGGCTTTGGCAAGCGATTGATAAGGAAAAGGTTGATGAGTAGAAAATCTCAGTATTAAGAGCATTCATAATGTATGCCTCACTCCTGCACTTGAACATTACTCCTGCACCTCGCACTTGCAGAGCATAGCAGCTGCCAACCCAACAAGCTTCAGCTCCTTCCTATCAGCATCGCATCTACAACGATCCAAGAATTGTGACCATGTTACCTTGCTACCCAACTATGCCTGTCTGACATTGCCTACTAGTTGTACACATCATTTGATCAAAAGTCACATCCCCCAATCTTGGGGCTGTGCATTTCCTCACTTGCACTCTCATTTTATTTTTCTACAACACATATTTTAAACTATTACCATACTTATTTCTTTCTATTGTCATGGTGCATGCATGTTGATATTCTCTCGTTGTTATGCATTTGCATTCTTGTTTATTCCAACTCCTATGTGTGATGCTCTAAAATCATTATTCGCAAACGGTTATTAGACACCATGTAAGTTCCTAACTGACCATTCAAGGCATCTTGTTTCTGTTTTCCCTAGCACGGCCCTCCGATGGATTTAGGGTTAGATTGTGCACCTTTCAACCTCTCAGTGTTTCAGCCACTGACGTTTTCAGATGCTACAACAATCATGTAGGATTTTCCAAAGGTCAAATCATAATTCCATGCAAAATTATGTAAAAGATGAAAATACCATTGAAACCTCTATAATTCCAGTGCATGATATGAAATACAATTGAAATATATTAAAAATGGCTCATGCACACAAAGCCCATTAGGATCTAGGAAGTACTAAGTCTTCACACGCATACCTAATGATACTCAACAATTGTTGTAGGTATTAAGTGTTACAACACTTTCAATTCCAACATCTCTTTAGATGAAGATACAGGATGCTCAAAGACGAGTACTAAATGTCTAAGGGACTCACAATTACCCCTAGAACTCTTCTTTTTAATTGTAAGATAATATGTAACTGACCAAAAGTCCCAGTTAAGTCTTTGTGCCTTACCTTTATAAGATTACCTTTTAATTCCTATTCCTTTTGGTATTTGAAAAACTCTTTATAAATTATTTGCCACAAGCCACTTGCCACTCTGAGTTGCACCCACATTCAATTAGCTTCCAACTATGACCTATTATAGGTCATAGCAACTTGCCACCACCTAAAGTCAAAATTTTTGTATTTTTTAAATTAAAGTAGTTCTTACTGTAAGGGCCTATAGGTGGCAAAGCCTTGCAATCTTGTTAAAAAACAATTTTCTTAGAGCAAACCACTTTTCACTGTGAATGGCTAGGAACCTAGGAGATGCAACCCCTCTTAGCATCCTCAAAGACTAGGACCTCCACTGAGTTGCACCTTGATATTCGGCATTGCAGCAATATAGAAAATAATCTAAAATGACCTCTAAACCACCACATGAAACTTGAGATGAGACTCCATACCACTCTTGCAACATCAAAACAGTAGATTACAAATTGCAGTTGGATTGTGAGGTGTTCGTATACCAACTTTACCTCCTGCTCAGTGTCTTGCGTTATCCTAGAACCCACAATTTTATCACTACGTATATATTTCATTTATTTAATATATAAAATGGCTTTCCTGGTTAAAAGCAGGGCAGGTTCCCTTTGCTTTGTAATCACTTTTGTTGTCTTGCTTTAATAAAGGTTTATTTATTTATTTATAAACCCGAATTCAAATATTGTTGTGATCGAACGCAAGGCTCTGTCCCGTGGTCTCCACTCTCCACAGGTAATTTAGAATATTTACAATCATACGCGTTATACTGCTCAGGCTCTTCTTTCTCCAACTGGTAATTTTCTTTTCAGAGAAGTGGGATTTTATACAGATCGCTTCCCGTAGATTTCTCTTTGTCTGTACTCTGTGTATAGATCGATTTGCCTCCTCTCCCATGTAAATGGAGTTGCTCTACATTGTTATGTATCGTAGGATTTTCCCCTCAACCTTCACAGTTTCAGTAATTAGATTGTTCGTTTTCTTTTACTTTTCATTGGCTCTGTTGTTTTATTCTCTGTTTTCTGGTTGCTCACATACAGCAGCGATAGACCCATGGTATGTACGTTTTAAGTTTGTCTTTTGTTTCATGGTTTTCATTTTCACGGATTTGGATCAATGATATTTGAAAAAAGATTTATCAAATGCAGTTTCTTAAGCTTTCCACAGTATTTTTCAATACCAAATTACGAATACTTTCACTTTTGGATAGAGGTTGTCGTGGCCGTGTAATTGATGTCGTAACCGATAGCAGGTTTGATGAAATACAGACAGTCTCTCTACCTTTTCTAAAATAACGTGTTCAAAGGGACGTGGCGTTGGCTGTATAACCATGTAATATATCAAATTAGTAATATATAAGTATAGTTAAGCTTGAAGAAATACCGTCAAAGACATAACGCAGCTTTACTGCTTGCTGAGAAAGAACCCTGGCATGGTTAGAAATTAGAATCTAGTGGTGCCACGAGATCTTTGAAGTTTTACTGGGTTGCGGGCAAGTTTTTACGATGGTAAAAGCACTTCTTAGGAAAGATTGGTGGATTAGCAAAATCTAAATTTTTGAATAATTATATTGAAATTAAAAACGTCCTCTTACCTGACCGAAAGCCATATCCTACCCTTTTGCAATGGTAACTTTTTCAAAATTTCAATGATTTTGCAAAATAGTAAGTGCGCAAGGTAACTGAGGAGATCAACGTAACCTTTTACGCTACAAAGTGAATTAAATTTAAAATATCATAAAACCGAAGTCACCGACCAGCAGCAAGCAAATTCAATACCAGACAGCAAATATAATCGATTTATATTTACATCAATTTATCATTTTATCTTATGATCCTGATCTATTCTTGCAGGTTGAAGCCAACAAAAGCCGAAGATGCTGTAAAAAAACAGTCATGGACAAAAATTTCAGGAAAAACCCATTTACATCATCCAGGCATTGAGGCCATAAATAGAAATCAAATACAATAAAAAAATGCAATGAAAGAAACAATGTAGTATCGTGCCATCATGAGTAGATCCACGGTGAAAAGAATACAAGTGACAATTCAGATATCAGAGATGAAAATGTCAATGATTAACGACAGCCGCCTCGGCAGCTCGTTTTAGAGCTAGCGGTAGTGCAGCAGGAGGACCCTGAGGGACTTGAAGCCAGAACACCTCCCACCATGCTTTTTAAATACTCATACATATTGTCCCGGATTTGTCCGTCGTTACTGTTCATTGAAGAAGGCCAGGAAGAAAATAAAGGAATCCTAGTAGCACCCACAGCTGAACACATCAATACCATCATAACAATCATCATCGCTGCAACACTAAGCAACCTGGTTCCCTGTCCTTTCATCGTCATTTCAGAAACAATGATAAAATATGAAATCCGATGGATCACTAAAACAAAAGAAATTGCCTAACGGAGCCAAGCAATTAGAATATTAAAAAAAGAGAATATTAAAAAAAGAATGCGATGTTTGCCCTTCCCTTCACTTGTGTTTGGCTGAAAGTATACCAATAGGAAGTATTTAAAGAGGTGAGGATGTGCGTGCATGACAAGAAAATGTGGTAAATGTAAGGATTAGCAGGAAAATATGATGAAAATTCTAAAGTACATGGCGGAAGAATGGGTTAGACACTTAGACCAGACTAAAGATTGAAGACATAGCGGCCAGTCCATCATTGTGTTTTTTTTTCAAGTTCCTTCTGTGATTTTTCCCGATGGTTGCCTGTTTATCACCTGGTCCGCTGGTCAGATTTCCAGGGTTTAGTCCATTCTTATATTCTTTCCAAGGTCCGGGTTGTGTGGCTGACCGATATGAAAGTCTACGTCACGTGAAGATTGTAAGTCTTTCGTTTTTTTAGGAAATTTGTGTACCCATTTCGACTTGTGCGTTTCCATGCCATAAATTCAAAATCATCAACTGGTCAATGATGAATTCAAGTAGCTGTAACCTGAATTTTGGAGGCGCCATTCTGACGTCAAATATGTACTGCGAATGTTTGGATTGATGCAGACACGGCAGCGGGGTATAGATAGCTGATTCTCCTGGAATTCCGTGATCACATTTGTTAGACGTTAAATGATATAAACACTTAGAATTTTCTTTGTTTCCTTTAGGCCTCCCGTAAAATGTGTGCCATAGCATTGAAGATTGTAGGAGGTTACTAAGTTATCACTTAAAAGTTTCCATAATAAAGCAAAATTGGCAAAGGCTCGTATATAAAGTTTTATTGCTTACCTTAAAGCTCTATATACGATGAACATAATAACACATTTCTAATTCTTTGATTATAAGTTTAGGAAAAGATATCAAAGGAGATATTATTATAAGAAATAAATATATGAAATTGAAATTGAAGCTTTATTATATTCAAGGCCCATAAAATCTATCAAATAAATACTATATGTTTAGAAAAAAAACAAAGATAGATTCTATAAATTGACCAGGCACTAATGGGATAGCAAAAGCAAATTATATAAGTTTTTTGCTATAACATTATAATGTTGTTTCAAATGGACAATCATAGCACAAGAAAGGAATACATCTAACTCATTTTCAAAGGCTTATGACCTACATAACCTATAAATGCACTTCTCTCATGAGAGTTGAATCCATCTTGCACTTTCAATTATAAGATGATCAAAATTTAAGCAAAGCCTACTAATAGCATTCTAATACTTGATTGGAATAGCAACTAAGAGATAGTAAGTTTTTGCATCTAGTTTATTAGATCTAATGTGCTGTAAATAAAATTATTTCTTGCCTTCACTATTAGACCACATTTGTGTTAAAACCTTTCACTTGACTAGGTAACAAATATGCTTAGGATTTTGTTGCATGTCCTCTCAAGAGATATTATATTTTCTCAATCATGCATTTCCTAAAAATACTACCTACAATCTCGTGAATCCTCAAGAACTACTTTAGAGATTTTGTCTTGCCTTGAGATATACAAGATATGAGTGTACATAATGAATAGGCATAAGGATTTTATTTTTAAAATTAATAAATCACATTCATTGAGTAAGATGTTTGCATCTTTAACTTTAACTTATCAAGAAGAAAAGCTTGTTACATTCTTTTAATATCTTTCCAAAGTTTAGCATTAAGTCCAAGTCTTTAAACAACACCTCAATGTAAGATAGTCTTATAGATGATAGTCGAAAAAATTTGTTTTCTGACCTTCCAAGACCATAGTCCTAAATCCTTGCACTTGTTTTTAAAAGCATACAGAGCATTCAAACCTCATATTCTTTTATTGATGCACTTGTCGCACATATAATTGTTCACATAAATGAGACCCAAATATTTAAAAGAATATACTATTTACATATTGGTACTTCCAAAATGGAAGTTACAATAGGTATTTCTTGTATCCTAGATTATCAGTTTGGTTTTCTTCACATTCACTTAAAGACCAATGAGTGAAAATAATTTCTTAAAATTTACAACATATTTTGCATATCTTCTATAGTAGCATAGATCAAGGCAGCATCATTTACGTATAAACGAAGATGTACTACTTAGGATCCAATTTTAATAAAAAATTTATCTTGCCCATTAGATAACTATTTTTACATTTTATTAATAAAGATAGTAAAGGGAGTTGGAGAAAGTGGTTAATCTTATATCACTTCTTCATTCAATCTTTGAGTTGTTCTAATCAAATTTGAAGGGAGCATAATTTTATGCAAGTGTAATCATTGTTTTGTATGTACCATTGATTCATATGCTTTTACAAAATCAATACAACAAATAAAAAAAAATATTTAGTATTTTTATAAACTCTATTCAGTATCCCATAGTAACTAAGTGATTAATATGGGATTGATTTCATCTAAAAATCACCTAACACACTTTGACCTAGTTAACGTCAACCCCAGAATTGAGTTTCTTTTCTAGTAGAGTGTTCAATAACTTAGCAAAAATATTAGTCATAATCATTGTTCAAAAATTTTTCAAATTTTTTTTATTTCCTTTTTATATAATAACAAAATTTTATTAGTTTTATAATGTTCATCTAATCCTTGATCTATTGTTGAATTTAATGTGTGCAAAACTTTTCTATGAATAGAAGGTCCTATCCACTTTAATAATTTTTCATATAAACCATTTGAATCTACACCTTTAGTAGATGTTAGGTTCTAATACCCTCTATGACTTCCTCAAGAGTAAATTGGAGAGATGTTTATTGTACAATAATAGTAGACATATCATCTTCTTTTGTAAATAGTTTGTTGTAAAATGAATAGATATCTTTAAAATATATTAAATAAAGAAGGGACATTATGATGAAAGAATTACTAAACTTGTCTAGGATCCTTTTCAATATTGTAAGAAAAATATTTCTATTACTTCATGTAAATTTTCTTATCTTGGTGTTAATCAAATATTTATATGCCTTAACTAAACTTTGCTTATGACTCTTATTTGCATTCTTAATATTTTGTCTAGCTTATATGCAATCCTTATTGATGAATAATTAGTTGGCTAGGATATCTGACAAAAAGTCAATTTTTTTGGTTAACTCTAATATCTTGGCTCTGATATCCTGGCTCTAATATCTTAGCCATGTTATCCTGGCTCTGATATCTTTCATCATCCTCATTTGTCATTGTTCTTCTCCCTATTTATCCATTAGTATGTTCAGATGTAGATCATGTACTTAATCTCATTTAATTAATAAAATTCTCTTTTTGGGGTCCGACACACCCCCCCCCCCCCCCCCCATCGACTAGCCCTTGTTGGCTAGGCCCCATTGACACAACCCCATCAATGCAATGTCTATTTTCACCTAGAAATACATGTCCTCTCACTATGTATTGGAATTCTTTTGTCAATAGAGCAGTTAAACTCTTGTAGTTTTATTTTGTAATCTTAGAGAATAGTCAATGAGTGCTCATGGAATGGATTTGAGTCAGTTGAAATTACCTTTCTCACAAGGTAATTATAGATAGTCCTATGACCAACTGTGCCATCCTAGTGGGAATTCTTACTAGCCTCAACACTATCATCAAATATAGTGGCAAAACCAATAGTCATGGGGAAGGCCATCATCAAACCAGCACTACCCTTACTACCAGCTGAAGTTATATGGATATTATGTTCAACAACCTGTTTCCTTAACTAGTTCCACTTTCTCTACTTCAAATTGCTACTACCACTCTCTTGAATATCATCAACCGGTGACATCTTCTAAAGGATCACCACCTCACACCTCTCATCCTTCATCATATCTTTAATATTCACATAATTCCCTCCACCATATGTCACCACCAACAACATAGGAAGGTTCAACATCATGACATCAACGAGAGAATGCCACTTGTGTTGTGAACATACATAGAAATGATAGTGCAAGTATATCTCCACTACAATCTTAGAAACATCCTTTCTTTAGGACAATTTCCATGCATAAGCATAACACCTGTGGACCTACTAAATTGTCCAAACCAACACAATGCCAATCAAGTACAACACCCTTCCTTTCATGACCAATGTCTTGTAATCCTATGTAAGGGCCAACATTTGTCATTACTCCAACACCTAATAGAAGTGATGAATCTAGCACTATGGGGAGATAGAAGAATCCATGCATCACTACTAATAATAAAGGGTGTAGTTGTGGCTAAAAATTCAAAATATCAACACAACCCACAACAAAGCTCAGGAACATGTGAGAAAAAACCAACCTATGTAGTAGCCACTAAACTAGAAGACATCCAGTTCCTTGAAAATGAGAATATAAAATTGTTTCAAGGATGCACAGAGACAATTGATCCACTTATTAGTTCTAAACTTAAGAAAATGAACTAAATAGAGTACTTAGATGCATATATCTTACACTCTGATTATACACTAAAAAAGGATATTAAACATGAAGACTCAAGGATTAAAATAGAAAATCAAGAAGAAGAAGCAAATACATCTAGATCCCCAAAAACAAAAATACCTTCAAGTCTAGACGAACATACATCTTCGAATGATTCAAATGAGACTATCACCAATGTTAGATGTGTTACCACATGATTAATTAAATCAATCATAGTGATAGATGGAAAACTAGTGGTGTATAACCAGGGGATTATGTAGTCCATCTCCTAAATGTGTGGTCATAAGATTAGTCATGGGGGAGATGCTCTATCCTAGTTCAACAACTAATAAGTATTTTTCACCTTTTTTGATTTATAATTTTTTATCATTTTCCTATTTCTTCCAAAATTTTTTGATTCTTCATATGTTTTCCAATTTTTAATACTTTTCTCTTTTCTTGATGATGAGTGGTGAGGTACCCCTACACTCAACCATACGAATACGAGTGTTTCGCACATGATCCAGGAGAACGCTGTAGACGGACTAGTTGTGGTATGAAGATAGTTATTCTAAGGTCGCAGTTCGCTGTCTTCCCACCTGGACTAGTATTAGCTTTGTCACATATGGTTTAGTCCAGCGTGAGGTGTATGATGTGTTTCTATGCTAACGCTACTCCTAGGTGTAATGGAAAATGATATTAACTAAGCTAAGGGAGAGAGGGTGAGAGAAAATATAAGCTAGCCTAAGTGCGATGAGCATCTGTTCCTCAATCATCTATACATACCTTGGACCTCATGCACGACTACCACTGGGATTACCAAGCGCAGATCCTAGGTACGCTACTAGGTTACCAAGTAGTCACAGTTAAATGCTCGTGATCAAGTTGTACTCATTCCGCTTTTAACAAGAGTTTAGGGTGAAGAGATATTAACTAAGAAAGTAGTAAATAAAAATTAAATANTCATGTGCATGTCCAAGTATGTCACACTCGAATAAGGAGGCCATACAATTACAATCACCACACTCTGGGCATGCACTGGGAGAGAAGGGTTGAGAGGAAAAACAAAAACTAAAATCAAAACATAACTCTAAAAATTACCTTCTAAGTTTTCCTACCTCTTATTTATAGATGAGAAGAAAGGCTGAAATATCATGTACGCGATATCGCGTCTAGGCTGTGATATCGCGGATGTGATATCATGGCGGTTGCGATATCATGGCAGCGATATCACATCCAGCAAATTCATGACTCATCATACCTCCATGACTGAATGAAAATGCGTCATCGAGTTAAAGTGAGAATGAGCTCCATTGATTACACAATGGATAGGTATGGGATTATTGACTGACTAAAATGGATTCATCCTACAGTGTGGAATCAGAAAAAAATTGAGACACAACACAAGGAACACAAAATAGAATCCTATAACTACAAGATTGCGTGGAACTCATGTAGTTCCTAGTGGTGGTGGCTCCTCCATGGGTGTCTTTCCCTTGTCTTGTGCTCCAAGTCTTGGGATTCGATGGTGTTGAAGTATGGCCTGGAGTTTCTCCACTTTTAAGTCCTTGAGTGCCTTGGTGTGTGCGTAAGTTTGCGCTTGTGCCATAGAGGCATCCCAATTAGCCTTCTCTTTTTCTTCCACCATCCTTTTATTCTTTTTCAACAGTTTATTAAGTTTCTCGGTTCTAAAAGTGTCCAGCTAGTTCTAAGCAACCTTTGGCCCTGTATTCGGAAGGTTTAATACTTTTGAAATGGCTTGAACAGAGAAATCAATAGTCACATCAAAAATGTTAACTGTGGTGCCTTCTTCGTTTTTGTGCAAAAATTGGTACATTTCCCCTAAGTACCAAGCATCGCTTTCAGAGAGGATAGGCCATAGGGGGGACCCTTTGAGGTGATCCCTAACAACCTCTGGAGCAAACTCTATGAAAGATTCAAAATTTAATTTCACAATCACCTTAGTGAATGCAGACCTTTTGTGGATAGCTTGAAAACAATCATGGGTCAACGTGAGATGTTTTCCTTGTTCAGGCACTGTAGCGGATCCTCCTTCCTCCTGTCTTGATTTTACAGTAGCAAGGTCTTCTTGGTGAATGCTAAATGATTGTTCCTCCTACTCTGCATGTTTTCTGGTAGGAACTTGTTCTTCACCTCTCCTAGGTCATTTTCTTCCACCTTCAGCAGGACCTTCCTATTGTCCATGTTTCGGGGCCATCTGCAATCACATAGGGCCAATTGTTAGTAATGTTTTTACCAAAGTTAGGTTATACCCTACTGCTTGCCTTAATGGATTTACTTTATTTTTGTGTGATGTTAATTATTGGAAGAACATGTTCCCGAAAGATTATAATATTGAGTCCTCTTTGCTTAGGTGGCTTCCAAATTTAATTTTTCGGTATAGCTAAAGGGATGAAATTGTTTTTGACACATTTTATTCTTAATTTTACAACTAATTACCCTTAAGGATGTCCTTCGAGATATGATGAATTTTAAAAATTTTATGTACTATTTGGCGTGTGCCCCTCCCCCATGACTAAGCTGAACACTCCAGGTTCAGGTAGGTTTAGACAAAATGAAAATCGGAGTACCAATGAGCGAGTTATCAGTATGAAAGCAAGGGTTGTGCAATTGCAAGTCGTAGAGATAAAATTGAAAAACTTCCCCCGCATGAATAGTTGAAAATGAGGTGAAGTGGCGTGGGGGTCACGTATATATAGCTTGGAGGGATGCAATATCTCAGCTTATTGATATTAGGGCACAATGAAAGATACCAAATTTTTTAATATTTTTTTGAAATTAACGTTGTAAAGTAAGGACATTGGGCTATTGTTAAGGGGGTCTAGGGTACTTCAATTAGTTCAAAAGGCATGAATAATTATGATTGTGTGGAATTTATTAATAAGGGCCTCGGATGGGAGAAAAAGGTTATGTGATGGTTCATAGGGACCTATGAATCAGAGTGATAGTAATACATGGAGGGTAGTAGATGATGTGCAGAAGATGTGTTATAAGTGCAAATTACAAAAATTATGCAAGTGGGTCCTCCCCAAATCAGGTTTCAACCTATAATTCCCTTGCATAAACACACCTTAAAATTTCTGTAGGCATTAGAAGGGTTAAATGTAATCCACACTGGTTCCACAAAACACACACAAGTAAGTATCACCACAGTGAGGGAAGAATTCTACGCTACATAAGCCACGAGCCACAATTGCATGAATAGCGAGATGAGACAGACTCGAGAAGGGATTGTAGAGATTGGGGCATGAGGTAATTGACCCAGGGCACAATGAATCCTATGTGTAAAGCATGATTAATGTGTCATTAACCCGTCATTCCAAGATCAGGAGCAAGTACATCCTCTAATTAATGACACTGCATTGTTTCATCCCATGATGAGTGACTATGAGAGTATCATAACAACAAGGTATACGATCACTTGGCATTTTATTCAAGGGAGGAGTAATTTTCGCTTTGTGGTACTTTTCATTTCATTTTCTTTTATTTTTTTTCTCTTTCTTTTTTTTTGAATGAATGGATCCAGAGAAGTCACCAAAATTTAGACATGAATGCATGTCTTTCCAGTGGGACCCCCTAGAACAACATTGGATTTTTGAGTGCCTTTTGATTACTCTTACTTCCATTTTGCGTTAGATTTATAAGGATCTTAGTACAACCATGCTGCATGATAACTCTCACAGATGTCACCAAAGAGAATCTGCAAGTCCCCTTGATGTCACACCCTAATCATTCCCTCTTGGTCCATCCTTCTTCATTCTAGGTACAATGAACATGAAATTAATTTTAAGCTTTAAGAATGTCAAGAATATCACTATACCCTTGAACAGAACCTCTTATTTGTAGAGTGGATGAGTGGGTGTAATGGGCTTACTATCCAAATAATTGATTACTCAAGACTCGATAACATAGAACACATCTCAACCAATGAGCCACATGAGTGTTTTATTCGTAGATGAGATTACTTGTAAAAATATAAAAAGATAAAAAGAAAATAAGACAAAAAGATAAAACAAGAAATTAAAAGATGAAAAACTGGAAAACAAAAAATGTAAAATTAAAGAAAATGAAAAATATTTATTAATCCTTCTTATTATTAAAATGGGGAATATCCCCCATAACTAAATGGTTGAGCATGACAAGGATTAATAAATGAAAGATGAGGATCCTTGCATGTTGGAAACATTGAAACTTGGTCATACTTACCTCATTGGGGTTCACACATTTGATTATAGTAAGCATAGTGGGGAAATTTATGAGATGTAGTTTCTGGATAACGAGTTCACCCACTATGATAATTGAGACCATAAGATGGTATGCAAGGATCAGTATGTTGCCCTCCATGGCTATGTTCATTGGGTTGTATGGTTGTTGGAGTGTTAGTTGGTGGCCTTGATGAAGTAACACGAGGTGTTGGCTTTGAGGAGAAGGATGCATCACAATGTTGGACTTGTGTTGAGTTGGAGAATGCAATGGCCTTGGGATTATGTTGTCCCTTCCTATGGTCATTTTTAAAGAAGGGATGCTTTCGATGTTGAGGAGGCCTCTCACTACTGTTGGCAATAGTAGCACATGCAACATTCGTGGGTTGTTGCTGTGGTGTAGACACTTCAGGAATAGTTGGTGGCGATGTTGAAGGAGGGAAAGGATGAGAATGTTGAAATTTAGGAGAAGTATAAGGTACACAAGGTGGTGGTTGTGTTCAAGGTATGGTCTGATAGTATTGGGGAGAATGATAATGCAGTGAGATAAGGTATGTTGACCCAATTGGAGAAATAGTGTATTGGACTAGATAAGAATTTGGATTCAGACAATATGAAGGGTGTCTCTAGTTTAGGGGTGGCTTCCCCCATGACTGGGATTTTTTCCACTATGATTGAACACAGTATCTCTGTACAAACTCTGGGCGTAACGTGTTTTCCCAATGCTCATATAAATGTAATAGGACTGGGCACTAGCCCTTGGGGTGATCATACAGGAAAATGTTGCCTTCATATCTATGACTGGTAGTTAAGCTCTTATTTTCTTCATCCCTCCTTTCTGTTTGTCTAATGATACTTTGTCCTGCTTCTCAGGTTGTCAAAACTCTATCTCTAATAATATCGATATATTCTCCACACTTTTTATGCATCCACTCCAACATCTTATTAATCTTTTCCTTGACTTCCTCTAATGATTATGGTATTGGAAAAGATGATTTTTCCTCCTTGAGATTGGTTGATTTCTCCTTCTTGTGATTATGGGCCTTTGTTAAGTTGAGATTTTGGTCCATTGATGTTTTTCAACACTCTACCATCTAGCCATTTCTCCTTCTTCTTTTGCTACCCACTTAATAAGCTCTTGGACTTGATGGGCTCGTAGTTCGTATAGTTGACCTTGGGCATACATTCCTAGGGTCTCTCTCATTTCATCACGGAGCCCATCAATGATATGGTACATTAGCCTTTCCTCAAAGAACTCATGGCCTAGACAGTTGTTTAATAGTGCATAATATCTTTCTAGGGCCATGTCCAAGGGTTCATGTTATGCTTGTTTCCACTCTTGGATTTTTTTCCTCAAGGCTGACACTCTTGCGTAGGTTTGATATCTTTCTTTAAAGAGTTGTACCATTGTTGGCCAATGTCGTATTGGATTTGGTTTTAACGATCTATACCATACATTTTCTTGGCCAATGAGTGTCATAGGAAAGAGCTTGAGTTTTTTCCAACCATTATCAATGTTGTTCCATGTGCAAGAATTGTAGAAGGCTTGTAAATGTTGTTGCAGATCTATGTCATAGCCTCCTGAGAAATTGGGAAAGTTGTTTAAATTGAGCCTGGGTAGGTGGCTCTCTTTACAATGTCAACGGGAGATTCAAATAGCCTCTTGTATTTGCGTTAGGCTTGTAGTGGCCAGTAGGGGTTCATTATCATTAGATAAGTTATGCTTTTGTGTGTTGGGATGATGTTGCCTTGGTTTATGTTTATAAGAAACCTCCACTTCGGATTACGTACTCCCATCTTCATTGTCAAATAATTCACTGGTTCTCCAATGAATTGCCTCACTAGATGTGGCATTATTGTAGTCCTGTAGGAGAGGCATGGTTGTGAAATTTTGTGTGAATTTATATGTGACTTTTTATAATTATTTATTCCTAAAAGATATATCGTTAATTCCTATACAGCGACCTTGTATGATATAACTAATCTAGATAACTAGCACCATCTCCAGAAATGGTGCCAATGATGAGTGGCGAGGTACCCCTACACTCAACCATACGAATACGAGCATTTCACACATGATCTGGTTGAACTCCATAGACGGACAAGTTGTGGTATCAAGACAATTATTCTGAGGTCATAGTTCGCTATCTTCCCAACTAGACTAGTATTAGCTTTGTCACGTATGGTTTAGTCAAGAGTGTGGTGTATGATGTGTTTCTATGCTAATGCTACTCTTGGGTGTAATGGAAAATGATATTAACTAAGCTAAGGGAGAGAGGGTGAGAGAGAATATAAGCTAGCCTAAGTGCAATGAGCATCCATTCATCAATCATCCGTACACATCTTGCACCTCATGCATGACTACCACTGGGATTACCAAGTGCAAATCCTAGGTACGCTATAGGGTTACCAAGTAGTCATACTTAAATACTCGTGATCAAGTCATACTCATTCCGCGTTCAACAAGAGTTTAGGATGAAGAAATATTAACTAAGAAAGAAGTAAATAATAATTAAATAAATAATTAAACTAAGTGAATGCTACAATGATGAAGTAATCTCGATCTTTATTTTTGGTCATGTGCATGTCCAAGTACGTCACACTCAAATAAGAATGTCGTAGAATTACAATCACCACACTACAGGCATGCACTAGGAGAGAAGGTTTGAGAGGATAAACAAAAACTAAAATCAAAAATTAACTCTAAAAACTACCTTCTAAGTTTTCCTATCTCTTATTTATAGATGAAGAGGTAGGCTGCGATATCATGTATGCAATATCGCGTTTAGGCTATGATATCATGGATGCGATATCACGGCGGCTACGATATTACAGCTGCTGCAATATCATGGCTGTGATAGCATGGAAGTGATATCACAGCCAGCAAATTCATGACTCATAACTTGAGTCATTCTTTTTATGTGTAATGAATGTATTCCATGTTTTTGTTAATAATATTACTAGGTCATGATGCAAAAGTCAATGATACGTGCTGGATTTTTGTGCTATGCTATCAAGATGATTGGGTAAGTAACTATGTAAAGCAATGAGACCACCTCATCCATCCCTCTAATTCTTTGAATAAAAGATATTTTTAATGGAAACAATTTGGTTCTTCATTCATGAAACTAAAATTAATTAATGATCATTGTACCTTAAAGAAAGAGGAAATGACCAAATGGGAATGGTAAAGGATGTGACACCAAGGGGACTTGTTTGGTTCTCTTCTTAACTTCCTTCATGCAGTTTATGGAAACTCTTGGAATGTATCATCACTCCTCCATAGATTAATAACAGGAAGCTAAAAATATTTTCATGGTGTGGTTCCCATAAAAAATAAAAAAAATTAAAAAAGAAAGGAAAAAGAGAGAGAGAAAAAAATAAATGAAAATTCAAAGCACATCCCTTAGACAAAATAATGGGCTACAAGCATTGGTTATGGTGCTGGAAAGACATGTTACCCATGCTTGAAGGTGCCCTACTAACTAAGGCCCTTACTTCCTTCTTCTCTTTTCTTCTCTTTTTATAGTGATGATTGTTCTTTGAGGTGGTTGTCAACTCATGGTGGTAGGTAGAAGGGAACACATCAATGCAAGGTTACAATTCATGATATGAACTTGAATTGAACTTGGACAAATAGGTATGCTAATACTTTTAATCACATTTTTCACAAGAACCTATTATGGACATGGTTAAGTACCTTATATTCTTATCTCTGCAATCCCTTCTCATCCCATTATTCACCTCACTGCTACATTTGATTGTGAACCTTTTGTTTTGTTGTAGTATAGTACAACATCCAAACCATGACACTTGTGTGTTGTTTAGAATAGTGGTGTGCTCTACATTTAACTTCTTGGGGTACCCATGGACATCTATAGAAGTGGTTATGTAAGGGCATTATGGTAGGTGCCTACTTTGGGAAGGACCCACTTGCATAAATGTTTTTAATCATGGATTTGAACTAACCTTTACATATTCTAGAACATCAATGATAGTTTCTCTAAATTTATGCATAATTTTGAGATAACTTCTCATCACTTTCAATTATGTTTTTACTGTTTCCTACTTTTCTGTTAATATATTCTTCAAGTTCAATATTTCTTGGCCATATTCTGAATTAGACCTTTGGTTTCAATTGTTCAAAAACTTTTGTGATTTTAGAGTTATGCTTCTTAGTCATGGGCACTAGGGACATTTGATTTGAAATTTTTCTAACAGCCTATTTTTGAATATCATGGTAACTAATAGTAATTGATCAAAATAATGTGAATAGCTTGATGATTTTAGTTACTTCATAGCCTTGGGTATAGTATGTTGTCATTACCTTATGCTTAAATGAAAACTAAGGGATTTGAAAAGGGTTAATTATTAAGTAAAATTTACCAAAACTAATGTTGATCATTTTGTGACTACAAGTGTTGCTAAAGAAATGCCTAAGGGAGTAGGTCTTTCACCAAGCACGAAAACAAAGCTAAGAGGAGGACAATGAAGGATATGGCTATGAACAAATTGTAGCACATACAAGATAGATGCTCAAGCATCACAAGTTTGCTAGATCCATGGGATTATGAGAAGAAATTTTAGTCCATCCTTCAAGAATGTTCCACATAATCATAAAAGCATCGACATAACAATATAGGTTGGAAGTCTACCACTACTAGTGACAATAAGAAGAATCATCTTTAGTGGATTCTTGAAGACCTCTACAAGTTTTGTAATCTTCAAAGTCTATACAATCTTTTAGTTACTTTATCATTTTGTATGCATCCACTTGAATAAAATTTTGTAATGTGGTGCTAAAATTTAGTCAGTAGTTAGTGCCAATCAATAATCTCATCATTCTTAATTTTTTTTAAAGAGAGCTCAATCCTATCCTATTAACTTAAGGATGAGTTTTTATTCAATCATGGGGGTATCATGAATCATTAGTTGGCTGAAATATCTGACAAAAAGTTACTTTTTTTGGTTGGCTCTGATATCTTAGCTTCAATATTTTGGCTCCAATATCTTAGCCTTGATATCTTGGCCTCGTTGACTAGGCCCCATCGACACAGTTTCTATTTTCACCTATAAATACATGTCCTCCCACTATGTATTGACATTCTTTTATCAATAGAGTAGCCAAACTCTTGTAGTTTTATTTCGTAATCTTAGAGAACAGTTAGTGAGTGCCCACACTGTGGATCTAAGTCAGTTGTATGGCATCTTATTTGAGTGGAAATGTACTTGGACACATTCTATGAAAAAAATAAGATCAAGATTTATTATTATTCATTGCATCACTTTGACTTATATTATATTTACTTTCCATGTAATTTACATTTCATGTACTTAGTTAATACTTATGTTTTCATGCATATTAATGAATTGGTGGAATGAGCATGACTAGTTTTGAGCATAAACACATATGTTCTTGGTAATCCTAGTAGTGTTATTGCTTGGTTCGCTGAGTAGCATAACACTTGGTAATCCTAGTAGTAGACACATGGATTAAGGACATGTATGGAAAGTTGGAAATGGACACTCATTAATTCATAGGCTAGTTTAGACTTTACTTTCCATTGTTAATTAGTTTAAACAAATGATTTCTTTATTATCATTATGAGTAGCATAAGGCCAAAAAAACATCAAGAATCACATGCCTCACTCTAGACTAAACCATACATGACAAAGCTACCCTTGTCCAAGTGGGAAGACAATGAACTATGATCAAGACATAACAATCTAAATTCCATAACTAGTCCCATCCATGGAATTTGATTGGATTGTGCATGAACACTTGTGATTCATATGGTTGGGCATAGGGGGTACCTTGCCACTCATCACTTCTGTTTCCAAGTCTTTTGAGTATCCTATTATTATGAATACATAACTTAGCTACTCTAGGAAAAAATTGTTCAAGCTCATTATGTTTTTTTTTAAGATTTCTTTTGTTATGTGCTACATCCATATATTTTTTCTTAACTTTTAAGGTGACTTTGTATTGAATATTTTTATTCTTATTTTTTTTTGTCTAAGAAAAATTTAAATTTGTAACAAAAACTCTACATGATAATGGCAATATTTCACTAAATATTCTTCAATTTTCAACTCAATAAAATCAACATCTTTCTAAAACATTAAAGTAAATCAATTCAAGAGTTTCCTTGAGGTTTTGTTAAATTAAATGATAAATAATGAGGAAATCTAGCAAGCTCATTGCAAATGAGAAAATCAATGGTTTTTGTCTATTCTAATAGCTATTGAACCATCTTATTAATAGTACCATCTTCAAAATGTCTATCAGACTATGATCTTTAACTATGTCTAAACTGACAAAATTATGTTACCACTAAATAATTTGTATTTATTGTAAACCTATCTTTACATTAAAATCTTTACAAATAATGACTAAGTCTCTTATTGAAAATTTTATAATACCTCTTCCTAAGAACTAAAAAGGATGATCATGACACAACTCTATAAAATAATAATGTAGCATCTCTAGGGGGCAAAACAACATATGACAAGAAAAGCACAATGATGGTGATATAAGATCTTTAGCCAAACATATTCCTTATGATTATTAAGTTTTTCTAAAAGCATAAAATTTTCAAGAAATTTCTTCATTAATACTACAGTTCCATAAGAATGCCTATTTCTTCATCTTGCTTTTGTATTTCTTATAAGAAATTTAGTTGATCCAAAAATTGCAAATTCTACAAAATGAACATCCTCTCAAGTTTCAACAAAGGAAAAACATCAAATCTATTAAAGAAACTAACAATATCCAATGAAAATACATTATTTGTAATTCTATCATTTGTATTAAGAAATTCACACCTTAAAGAGCCTATATAGTTTTAAATAATATTTATAATACTACTTATTTTTAATTACTGTTATGTTTCTAGCATTTAGGTATGCTATAAAACCCGATTTTATAAGTTATCTCATCCATTTTTTCATTGTTTGACACTTTCTATAAGTTTCTTATGAATAAGCTCCTTGTTTATTCAAACTCTTTCCCATTCTTACTTTACTTCAAGTGGCTTTAGTCTCTTAAAATATGCTCTTTGTCTTCTACATTACAAAACATAAAAATTAAATTTTAGAAATCTTTTTTAGGTCATTTACTTGATATCCTAAAAAGCTTTAGCAATGTCTAGATAATTTATATGCATATCATCTATAATTTTTCAACCTTTTAAACTAAAATCTCATTTGTTTAATCCTTCATCATTGGGATACCTACAAATCACAAAGTTTTTTCCTTTGTCTTTTTCCATTTTGTTATTTTAAATCTTTCATGATTATCCTATCTTTTATATTTTTTCCAACAAGTTTAGATTCATATTTATTTTCCTTAATCTTGGCTTTAAGTTTTGCTAATTTTATCAAAATCTATTCATTATCCTTTGGAGCAACATTAGTCTTCTTTCTCCCCTCAATATTCTCTTTGAGGGATGATAACCTTCATAAAATTTCTAAATATTGTTTATGAATTTTATCCTGAAATTCTATTTTCTTAACCATATGCTCCCATTATGCAAACTAAATTTATTTGCAAGTATTTGTAATTAAAGTATAGCAAGAGGATTTGCTAATATTAACATGTATAAATTAAAGTAAATAATTATTTAATAAATATAAAGAATGAAAAAAATGATAAATATTTTTATAAAGGCTTTGAAGCCTATATGTTGTAGTTAAAGGATCATTTGGTTAATAAATTTAATGAATAATACGCTCGAGAAAGGGAAAATATAAGATGATTGAAAGAGATAATTATAAGTAAAGAATTATATTTATCTAAATACAAAGAAGATATTATCATGAAGTTATGGAATAGGTTTTAACAAAATAAATGATTTTTTAGTATTAATTTAGTTTTATACGTACATGATTAATTATAAAAGTTAGTTTACTATTAAGATAACTAATAAAGATATTTAGGTATGAAAAGATGAATCTGCAGATGATTTTTATTAATTTGGGTAAAAACATATGATAGAGTTTCTTAAAAAATTATTTGATAGACAATAAGTAATAAAGATATTCTATTGCATATACTAGAGGTATTTAAGACATGTAGATTGAAATCATAACTAATGGTTTCATTGTCTATAGAGGAGTTGCTAAATTATAAATATGGGCTTATACCAATAATTTTCTATAAGCATCATTTTTATAAAAGGAGTAGGAAGAAAGGGAAAGAAAGGAATGAATGAAAAATGTCTAAACTTGACACTATTTTACTATATATATTTCCAAGGAAATATAACCAACACATCATCATAACATTATTAGCCATAGATAGAACTCAAGTGGAACATAACACTACATGTTAAATAAAGATAAAATCTATAGTTGTCTCTAATTATTGTAGATTAACTAACTAAAAAATTTAATATGATATTTTTATTATACCATAAAAAAAAAGTTAAAAATTAATGAGAAACAACTAATCCAAGCCTTTTAATTGATTTCCAATAGTATTTAAAACCAAATTTCAAAGTCCAAATTTTGATCCTTGAAGAGCTAGTAACCCATCTCTAAACCAATAAGCCATTAGTAGTAGATAACTAATATCTCATGATTCTATAATCATCTAATATTCTACTTCTTTTGAAGCATCACCAAAAAGATACGGTGTAGAAATTCCATGGCAATATTGTAAATACATTTATATCCAAATTTCAAGAATTATATCAAATATTGATAAGAAAGGCCATGGCAACATAACATATCATGCTAAATATCTCAAAAATAACAAAAATATTTTTTTAACAAGATGTTCATAAAGAAATTGTATATAGCCATGTCAATGTTAACTACTAGAACTAAGAAATACATCACAAGGTAAAATATCAAAAGATATCTTGAACAAGATTAACTCATACTTTTACCTTAGATACTTTACATACTCTAAAATGAATAGTCATCTTCTTGCTCATTTTCAGCTATGGGTGTTGGAGTGGAAAGTCTTGCTGCTTGAGTATCTTTTGGTAAAAGTCGCAAAAGACTCCCCTTACATCGGTGGCCTATGAGATGATAATTTTTTATGAGGTACAAGATTCCCTTGCATATGTGCAGATATCCTTTGGATTTCAATGCTCCAGTTATAGGAAGAATAGTATTCTCCTCTGGGGCCTTTTAGGATTAGCTTGTTCTTTTCAAAAATGTAATCTTAATTTTTCTTTTATCATCAAAGTATGAAACCTACATTACAGCATTAAGATCAAGTGTGAAGAATCATAGGAACTATAGTCTTCAACTTTTGCAATGGATCCATTTCTTGAACATCCACTAAAATCCATATAAGATGTCTTTGGAGAAATAATAGGCATCTTTCCCAAGATCAAATATATTAGAGTAGACATCTAACTATTAGATTAGATGTCTATTGTATGAAAGCCAAAAACAAATATGCTCATTTTGGGGTTTAGAACCTCCAGACACCTTCAAACATGGAAAACCACATTAAAATCATCAACACAAGAAAACACATAAACATCATGCATTCATTGAGAATTAGAAAAAGGATGGATGATGTCTTCATATATTTGGAGTGCCATATCATAGCTTAATTAAGAGTATAAAACACAAAACATATATGTTTGAAAGAAATGAATGCTCAACAAAAAGCTTTTGGTCCATGAATTACAATCAAGGGATTTAAACCACTTGAAACCAATACATTCTTATTAAGAATCCAAAGATGATTTATAAATAAAAAATTTATAAGTACCATAAAAAAGTAGCTATAGCATATTATAGTTCAATAATCTACAAGAGAAAGTGAATTTTTTTTTATTAAATCATAAAAATAAACTAATATAGTATAATCTCATCAAGCCAAGGAATAATAAGTATAACTATACTTACAATTACTTACCTTGCTTGCTAATGAAGATCAAGATGTCTAAGGAGATTGGAATTGAGGTTCTTCTTTCAAGTTCCTCCTTTCATATCAATTTCATTTATTTCTAATGTCTTACTTCCTTTCACAAAATTGTTGATATTTCTTTCACTTACTTCTTTTTGCTTGATTCTCAAAACATTTTTGTTCTCTTTATCCTTTTGATTTTTCCTCCATTCCTTTTTGTCCTACAAGATTTCCTTTCTAGGTGCATTTGGTTAAGACTGAGGAGTCTTATGATACAACCAAGTATTCATATGATAATATTTTAAATTGCAATTCCATTTCATATGCCAAAACCTATTATTATCTAACCTTTCTATTTTTGTTAAGGTGATCAAGCCTTGGATTTTCTCTTGGTTGAAATGTAGTACCTATTGATACTTTAATCTTTGGAGAAGCCTTTTGTTGAGATGAAGTTTGTGTAGATGCTTCTTCTTGTGAACAGCATCCTAGTCCACTTTTATCATGTGGACTTCTTCCTTAGCCAAGAACTATTTGAAGTGATTCTTATCCTTTGACCAACCTTTCATTTATGTGTTTAGCATCTACAAGTTCTTCCTTAATTTGCTTATAGGACAAGATTAGTTTTTCATTCTTAGCTCGTAGGTTTGAGATTTCTTTTGTGAGATCTAAAATCTTTATATTTAATGAAGAAATATATTTATCCTTGGTTTTTAGTTACTTATGTAAATTTATTCAAATATTTTCAAAGGATAGAAATTCCTTAAACAAAATATCATATCTTCCTTCATTAATTTCAATTTGATCATCACCATTAGAAAGGCCAACATCATCATCAATGATAACTATATAGATGAGATGTGAATCTTTAGATATGTCATCTACCTCTTCTTTACTTTAGTCTTCATCATCCTAGTTGATGTAGGTATTTTTAATCTTTTTATCTTCTTAAGTTGATTCATGTTTGTCATCCTATATTGTATGGATGTTACTTCTTCTCCTTTCTTCATTGAACACTTTATCTCAAAACCTATAAGCATTGGAACATTTAGAGGCCATATGGCCTCTTCCACCACATATCCAAGATTCCATAAAAAAAGTATGAACATTTGAAAGTTTAGATTGGTTACTTCTACTCTTACCTTTGCTACCCAAAATATTGCTAATGAGCTGAGTGCATCCATCCAAGATGAATACCAAAACTATGAACCTCACTTACTTAAATGAATTTTTGCATTTGAGTCTTCCAACATGTAAAGGTGATCCCATTGAACATTGGTGGCTTGATGTATGATCCTCCAATCATTGTTCACTCTTAAGTTTTCACACTCAAAACTAAGAGTACTGAGCTCTGATACCACTTGAGGATCATGAACTTAGAATGGGGATTGAATAAGTTTCCATATTAAAAAAAACTATAGCCATTAAATAAAACACAAAACTTACATGGTTCCCAAATTGGTTAGTCCACACTCAGAGTGTAGATTCCTTACATACTTCCAAACTTTATTTCTTCCAAAATGTGGTTTAGAGACATAACCTTTACAAGATTTTAGCTTTACTATGAAATGTTTCATCACTGTGAAATATCTCAATCCCACAAGATTCAAAAAAGCTCAAAATATGATTTGAATGGCATCAAACCTTGAAAAACCTCTTAGCTCCATTCCAATGTGTTTCACTACAAAACCATTCAATCCCAAAAGGTCCCAACAAGCTCAAAATGTCATTTCAAGGATCTCACAACCTTTACAGAATTGAGCTCCACTTTGGATTGTTTTGATTCTACAAAATCACTCAATCATATAGGATCCCAACAACCTCAATATGAATGCCTTCTTATAAGAAGAAAATCAACCTCATAGGATAAGAAAAAGAAAAGATACAAGGAAATAATATAACTATAAGTACAAGTCCTTTCCTTTGAAGCTTAATTCAACATATAATTAACATACAACCAAGCACATGATCTCACAATGAAGGACAAGAGTACAAGAGGATAGATATGACAATTATTTCTTTGATGTTGAAAAAGCTTGCATAATTTACAAGAAGCTGTAGTCTTCTTATACCTTTAGAATTTCTAAAAACCACCTTGGAATTTATGAAACAACTACCAAAAAACTAGTGTAGACATTGCTTTTGAAGTTGGGATGTGTACCTAAGTTCAACCTCAATTCTGAAGATATGTCTCATTCTAAAGTGGGATGTCTCCATAGATATGTCTCTAGGGAGATTTTTTCTTTTAGATAGAGATGTCTACTATTTCTTACATATGTCTTTCTATTATTTCTTTCTTCTTAATAGAGACATATATTGTTTCTTAGAGATGTCTTCTTAACTCTTGAACTCTAGTTTCTAAAGCTTTCTCTCGTTAATTTGGCTTCTTTCCAATCATTGAAGCATCTTCATTTGGTTTTTAGTATTTTGTTTTGATCCATGCTTATTCATGTTCTCATGTTAGCTCATTATATCTTCACTTTGTTAATTTTTTGTATATCTCATTTTCATTGAGTCCTTAGTCCTAATGTGGAGCTCTTGTTCATGTCTAGTAAACACATCGTCAACAATAAAAATTCTTTGTTATCCATTTTACTTAAGGTTTTAACATACTAAAAGGTCAACATCCCATATAAAATCAAATTCATTACCATCATTAGATTTTCTCTTACTTACAATGACATCAAAAGTCACATTGCTTGTATCAAACAAAATAGGACTCACAACATGATCATAATCACTACAATGATCATGATGCACATCATTACCATCAAACAAACCACTACTAAGCTAAAGTGAAAAACTAGCATCCATCATACTAGCTTCAACATGAGAGACATTACTACCATTAACAAGGTAAAGCTCATACTTACTTATCTCTTCATGGCTTCTTTGATCCAATTTTGGTTTAACTTGACCTTCAACATGGAGCTCTCCAATTTCTTCAAAGCTTTAAGGTTCAAGATCCCAAATAGGAGTTCCCAAATCCAATGGCTTCTCCTCTTTAAAGGAATCTTCAACAATCTATCCATCCAATTTTGGAGGTACCAACTCAAAAGGTACACTCTCCTACGTGTATTTAACATCAATTTCATCAAAACCATCATGAAAGAAATCAGTCTTCCACATACCTTAACTAGAAAACTCCCTTATCTCCCATGAGATTTCCTCAACTTGGCTTAGAATCTCCTTTCCCTTTCCATAAGGTATAGAATAATTGTAAAATGTATGAGAATCATACCTTCTAGTAATGCTCTTGATCCTTCATGGATACATCCATTGATCCTTACCACTTCTTTGGCTTCAATCCTTTACCTCTCATGACGCATGAGGTAGGAATTCTCCTTGATTAGTAGCATACACCATCTTAGACCTTGAGGACCTGTTGGTCCCTTTGATGAAGTCCTTGGTTTCCTTCCTCAAAACCTTGGAGTATTGAAAATTCCCTTACCCAATAAGAGATACTTGAGAGCTTAATTTTGCAATGATATCTACTTCATCAGATCTTTCTTCTTCTTCATTTCCTTGATTAACATTTATATTTCTCATAAAAATGCAAGAATTAATTTCTGTTGCATCTTCAATCACAAGAGGTCTACCTTTGTTGGAGGATTCTTCCTTTTCTAATATTTTAAGCTCCTTTCTCTTAGTAACCTTTGGGTTATTACACTCCCATTGTTTGTGTCCCATTTCACCATAATTGAAGCATTGAAGGTTTGATGCAGAACCATTTCCTTAATTCTTTCCATACATTGAGTAGTCTTTTTTAGAATCTTCACCCTCCTTGGACTTCACTTACTTATCATTTGTGTCTTTCTTGGTAGTTTCATTATCCTTGGCTCCCTTATCATCTTCCAAAGCTTTAAATTTCTTTCCCTTAGAAGATTTAGGACCTCTATTATAGCTTTGAAGTTTCTTTTTATCCTTAAGAGATAATTCAAAAGTTTCATCTAATATTTAAGCCTCATAGAAGGTTATCTCTTATCGATACTTTCTTTTCAATCATCCTTGAAAGTTAGATGCTTGCTCATAATCATTCTAATGAACTTTTGCAATATGGAAAGCCTTACAAAAATCCATGTAGTAGTCCTTCACACTCTTATCACCTTGCATTAGGTGCTTCAACCTTTGAATGACCTCTTGTTTATGATGAGACTTCTCAAATGTTTGCTTGAGCATGAACTACATTAAAGACCAACCCTTGATAGGAGTACCATTGTTCACCTTGTAAGAATGACTTTCCTTCTCCCACCATGCAAGTGCTATGCCTTCCAATTTAGTTTTAGAGAAAGACACCTTTTGATGATTTTCCATAGCTTCAAGTTCAAAGTACTTGTTAATCATTTTCAGCCAAGAGAAGAAATATTTGGTTCCTTCATGTCATTGAGTGATTTAACTTCAACATGGGTAATTCTTGAAGCATTTCTGAAAGCTTTTAGAAGAGTAACTTCAATTCCTTCACCTTGCTTTCTTTTAGGCCTAGAAGAAAGTTCCTTTTAACCTTTGCTAGGAGAAGTGAAGCATAGAGACTTCTTTTTAGCACTAGAAGCATGAATAAGAACATCATATTCTTCTATAAAGTATTCATCTTCAAAATAAATATCATCTTCAAGGGATGGCATTGAGGAATGTCTTGAAGAAGATCTTGGTGAATAACTGCATGACTTGTACCCTTTCTTGGATTCTTTTGGTGAAGTAGAATGTCCTTTGTTCTCCTCAAGATTTTTAATTTTCTTAATAATGATCTAGAGAACATTTCTCATGTCATACATGTCTCTTGAAAAACCTTGAACTATCTTCTTCCTTGGAGGCATGATGGAAATTAATCTAAAATGTGACTTTCATCAAATTCTGCAAGGAAAGGTAAAATTTGCAAGATTTCTCAACAAATGAGATAAAAAATTCTTAGATCTTTAGAGAAATGAGCATAATATCTTCAAACACTTGCTATTACAAGACAATGAATTTCCAATTCCATAATTATCTTCCAATTCTAGAAAGATATGGCAAACCTAGGGATCAAAGGAAACATTTCAAACCTTAGGATGAGTAGAACACATAGTAAGAAAGAATTCATCAAAGCTTTAGAATTTGGAGTGATTCTTTGTAATTGAGATAAGAATTATATACTTGAATGCAATTGCCTTTAATTTCAAGCTACTCTAATACCAATCTAATGAGGAGCTCCCATGGATTCCATAATTCAAGCTCTCTCAAAATCATAAAGAAACAAATTTGAATAAGAAAAGAAAAATGAAAGCTTTATTCTTGCTCAAATAAAGAATTTACATATGAAAGGAAGCATAATTCCCAGGGACAAAAAAGAGATTCAATCCAACTATTACACACTCAATTAAAGAAAACACACACTTGCATGAATGATAATCAAGGCACCTTGCCAAGACTCTATCTCTCTCTACTCTTCTCTCTACTCACCTCTCTCTTTCTTTCTATATCTTGATGAAATTAAAGGCCCAAGAAGTCCATTTATATCTTTTCCTCTCTATATCTTCATCTTCCCTTTTTAAATTCAAAATTTAAATATTTAAAAACTCATAGGAAATTGTCTCATGTTCATCTAGGACATCTTAGAGGAGAATGGGATGTCTCATCCGCAAGTGCCTATTAATAGCTAGGACATCTTGAAATCATGTGGGACATCTTAGTTGAGACATCTAAAAGGTAATTGGGATGTCTCACATGCAGTTGAGATGTCTCACTTGTAGTTGGAATGTCTCACTTGCAAGGCCAAAATATAAAAATGCTTGCTTTGAGGACTAGTACCTTTGGACATCTCCAAACAATTCCCCATAGCCTTTGGAACCTCCTAAAGACATAAAAATAATCCCAAAACCTCCAAAATATGCTAAAAATCTATGGAAGGATTCCATCATTGGAGAGATTTTACATTGGCCTATTTGATGTTTGCATCATGTTGCCTCACTTATTTAACAATCATAGAAATCAACTTATGAATTTTATTTGTCTAAAAACACTCCATATATTTTTTGCTTCATCAAATTGAGCACCATTGTCAAAATTCCAAGGTCTACCAAGAATTACATCAACATAATCAACAGAAAGTAGATCATAAATCACCATGTCATAAAAACTCTAAATTTTAAATTTCGAAGGAAATTTCTCTCTCACCTCTTAAGAGTAATCCCTAAATAACCAATGTACCTTGTAGGATTACAGATGAGGATTAGTCACCAAACCTAATGTAGTAATTTTCATAGAAGAAATAACATTTTTATGGGCTCCTCCATTAATCAAAATATAAATCAATTCCTACTAAGAAAACATCTAGCCCCAATATCAAATAAAAAATTTCTAGTGGGATGGTCTCCTCTATTCACATTTCCTATGAATGCACAAGAATTTAATTTAGAAACTTTCTTAATTTTGGGAGCATTTGGGTTACCACTTTGAAGATCATGGATGGATGTCTTCTCTACTTCATTAGCTTGTACATCCTTATTCTTGTCTGCATTAAGAAGTAAACATTTACATTTCTTGCATTCCCATTCTCCATACTTGAAGCATTGATACTTGGATTAGTTGTTGCATTCATCCTTTATTTTCTTGTCATGGTCCTTTTTGGCTTTGAGCTTCTCATCACACTTCTCTATCTTCTTTTCATAACTGTCATCTTTGTCTTTAGATTTGAACCTAAATCCCTTGTTAGATTTGGATCCCTTGTTCTTTTCCTTGGAAGCTTATCTATCCCTATTTCCAAATTTGCTTAGTTTCTCTTTTGTCTTGAGTGCAAAATCATAATCCTGATCAAGAGTTTGTGGCTCATAAAATGGTAAATCCTATTAATATGTCACTTTAAGACCTCATAGAAAGATTGAAGTCTATTCATATGCTTTCCAATTGATCTCAATTTGATGGAATAGATCATAGAATTTGATGTAAAAATACTTGACATGTTTGTCATCTTACCTTAGTAATTCTAACTTCATATTGATTTCTTATCTCTAATAATACTATTCAAATTTCCTCCTCAACTTCTATTTCATCATATTCTAATCTTTGATGGGTTCAACATTTTTCCTTCTATAATAGTGGAACTTCTTTTCCCACTAAGTAGAAGTCATACCTTCTAATTTGGAATCAACAATAGGCACCCTTAATTAATTTAGTATCTTTTACAACTCAAAGTTCTTGTCAACTATCTTTAAAAAAATTGAAAAGGTATTGGTATCATGTACATATTTGAAAATATTTAATTCTATGTATAGAAGCTTTTCAATAGTTTTAAATGCTCTAGCAAGACTTGCTTCATCTTTCTCATCTAACTTGGTATGAGAAGAAGTAGTATGTAGTGATGGAGATCTTAAAACTTTGATTTAAAAAATAGGATTCCCTTCCATTGGAATCCTAGGATAATGGGTTCCAAGACTTCCATAGCTAGATTTTCTTTCCTCATCACTCCCTCCATCTATCTTAGAAACTCCTTAATCAACCAAACATATATGTTCATCCTCCATGTGCTTGAAGATGGCTAGGACCCACATTCCTATCTACCTTAGTACTAATCCATCCAACTGAGTAGCCATCTGTTGAAAGGTAAACTTCATATTATTAATGTCTTTGTTGAATACTTCAACATTTTACTTCTTAGGTTCCATCTAAGTTTGATGAAATCCATAAACAAATTCCAAGAAACAATCAATATAATGTTTTGATACCAATAATATTGAAGCTAATTCACTCATATTAATTTAACCTTCAATTCCTACTAAATCTAGATAATTATTAAAGATAATTTAATAAGCCTAAAAATGAGAAAATTAGCTTCTTCAATTAATGTAATGAATATTACAATAGGGTATCACAACCCAAAAAACGTCTAAAATACTCACAAACACTCAAACGATGTTGTAGAACATGAGGCTTTACAACCACACAATGATTTTTCTCAATGCAAGACATAGCTAATAGAGAATCTCTCCTACAACTTATAATTGAGATCGCAAACATGAGTATGCATATAAGAACACATAGACCAAACCACACATAACTGAGCTTGGAGTTGCAACCCATTCCTAAATAAACCCAATTTTCTCTCATAGTAACTCTTACCTAATATGTTAACTCATTAGAATCACTCATGGTGATATAGTTATAAAACAATGTTAATATTTATTGGAAAACTAAGATAAAAAAATCCTAAGAAATCTTCCTTAACTTTAACTTCAAGTTCCTCAACTATTTCCATTTTTTCTCCTCTTATTCAGTTATTTCCCAATTTATACCAATGAACTTGGAAGTTTCTCTAGTCATATGGGTTATCTTTAGCTTTGAATAAATATCTTTTTTCAAAAACTAACTTTTAATAAAGACATATTTGAACCCTAGGAGATGTCTCAAAAAGATGGAAGATGTATCTTTCATGGCAGAGATGTCTCACTAGAGACATCTCAGTAAAGACATCTTTTAGCTACTAGATACTTTTCAAATTCAACTGAGACATCTTTTGCACTTTCCAAATGTCTTCTATGAGGACTCATCTCTTGGAAAAGATGTGCTTGAACCTTCAATATGTCTTTCTAAAGGCTAAAACCTACAAAAACAACATGTAGAAAAAGGAAATGGAAATGAAAAGAGCTATTTCTACACCAAGTTCTTCATTAATGAAGAATATTATCTCATCTAAATTATAAATACAATTAAGTGAGTTGATCAACCTTTTATTCACCTCTTATTATTGTAAAGACATTTAATATAAGTTATTGATATGATGATACATTTCTTTACTTGTATCCTAAATCATCAATTAGGTTTTATCCACATTTATTTAAAGAACAAATGAGGGATAATAATTTTCTAAAATTTGTAACATATTTTACATACCTTCTATAGTAGTAGAGATTAAGGCAGCACCATATGTATCTCAAAGAAGATTCACTACTTCTGATTTAATTTTGATAGCATGACTATCTTGTACATTGCATAATCATTCTTGCATTTCATCAATAAAGATACCAAAGAGAGTTGAAGAAACTAGACAATCTTGGCTAACTTCAATTTTACTTTGGAATTGAAATTTTTTCTTTGAATTTCTCTCTATAATTCTAATAATCACTTGCTCATATAATCTTTGAGTTATAGTAATCAAATTTCAAGGGAGAATAATTTTATGTAATCATAATCATAGTTTTATATGAACCACTAAATCATCTATTTTTTCAAAATTAATAAAATAAATAAAACCTTTTTATTAAGAATTTTTATAAATGTAATGTCCAAGAGTAACTAAGAGATCAATAGTGGAATAATTTTGTCTAAAACCTACTTGACACCTTACCTTAACTTGGTTAACGTTTGTCCAAGAACTAACTCTATTTTCTACTAGAGTGTCCAACAACTTGTTAAAATCATTATTCATAATAATCATTTTATAATAATTCAAATTAATTTAGTTTCTCTTTTATATAGCAAGATAGCTTTATTAGTTTTTAAATTTTGATCTAATCCTTGGTCCATTGTTGAATTTAATTTGTGAGAAATTTCTCTATGAATAGCAAGCCCTATCCACTTTAAAAATTCTACATATAAACCATCTAAATCTATAACTTTACTAAATGCTAGCTTTTTAATATACTATGTGACTTCCTCAAGAGTAAATTGTAGAGGTTCTTACTATACTGTAGGAATAAAATTATCAGTTTCTCTTATAAATATTTTAATATAAATTTAGAAAATATATTCAAAAGAAAATTAAATGATGAAGATGCTTTAGGGTGAAAACATTTCCAAAATTTTATAGGTTCTTTTTAATGGTGTAAAAAAAATATCGTGTTGCTTGTGATAAATTTCTTTCTCTTGATTCTAATCAAGCATGTATATGTCTTAACTAAACTTTGTCTATGATTCATATTTTCATTCTTAATATTCACTCTAGCCTACATGTAATCCTCATCAAACAAAGTCATCTTAGCAACTTACTATTATGAATGTAGAACTTGCATAGTTGTTGTAAGTAAAATTTATTTAAGCTTCCTATGTTATGTATCAAGAGTTCATTTTTATGTGCTACATAAATATACTTTTTCCTAACTTCTAGGGTAAGTCTGTATTGAAATATTTCTATTCTTATTTTCTCTTATTTGTGAAAAATTTAAATTTCCAATGAAAACTCTACATGATTATGGAAAGACTCCACTAAATCTTAATCAAACTTCAACCATTTAATAAATTCAATATCTTCATAAGAACATAAAATTAAATCAATATAAGAGTTATCTTGAGATGTTGTAAATATAGTTAATGAAGCCTGAGGAAATCTAACAAGGCCATTGCAAATAAGAATATCAGTAATTTTTGTCTATTTTAATAGTTATTGACCCATCTTATTAATTGAGTTTTCTATACATACTATGGATATTTATTCTATCCAATAGATCCCAAGGATCACTAAATGTAATAAAAAATTTTTCAATTTTAATTAAAATAGTTTCATCTACAAAATGTTATGTCCAATTATGGTCTTTAGTAATACCTAAATTACCAACATTATACTTCCATTGAATATTTTTTCTTTGNCCTTCTAGTAGCATTGTAGTGTTAGTGAGAAAATATCTTTAAAATTATTTGTTTTTAGGAACAATTAATGATCATAAATAATATGCTTGATTAAAAATATTTTATTTGAATGGTTGTATTTTCATGTCATATGCTATTCTACCCATAGAGCTGCTACATTATATCATTTTATAAAGTTTTCTCATGATCATTCTTTAAGTTCTTAGG
>MNCI01029357.1:815199-851564 GCA_015680685.1 Gnetum montanum
AAGAAATTTAATAAAACCAAGAACTACAAAATCTATAGAACCAACATCTTTTCAATTTTTAACAAAATCAAAAATATCAAAGTTATAAAAGAAACTAATACTATTCCATGAAACAAGTTTATTTGTAATTCCATAATCTATATTAAGAAATTCACAACCTAAAGGATTTAAATATTTTTGAGTACTTTTTACAATATTACTTAATTACTACCATGTTATTAGCATTCTCGCATTTTACAAAATCCCATTCAAGATTTTTCCCAATCCTTTCCATTGTTCAATTTGTTCTATAAGTTCCTTTCAAGTAAGATTTTTGTTTATTCAAATGTTTTTCCCATTATCACTTTGCTTCAAGTGGCTTTAGTGTTTTTAAACATGATCTTTGTCTTCTACATCATAAAAATTAACAATGGTATGTTGAGGATTACATCATTTACCTAGTAATTTAAAAACTTTAGCAATGTTTGAAGAAGTATATGCATAGTATTACTAAGTTTTTTTTTCAAATATAATTACCATCATTATCATCATCATCCAAGCCTTATTCTAACATAATGGGATTTGCTACAAAAAAAACATTTATGTTTCACTTCTATGAAAACTAGATCTTTATTTATTTATAGTTTTCTCAAATCATCTTTAATTATTATTTTTTGTATGGCATCATTGGTCTTTTTCTTTCAGTAGCTTTCTTGGAACAATTATGTAGTAACCTTTTTTTATAGGCTCATTATTTGATCTTCCATACACATACTCAAACCATCTAAGTTGTCATTCTTGTAACTTATTTGAAATATAAGTCATTCCATTTCTTCCTCTAATATATACATTATGTAGTTTATCTCCTCTAGTAATGTTTAAAATTCTTCAAAGTATTTACATTTCTACCATATTAATTTTTTGTTCATGCCTTTTTATATTGCCTAATATTTAGCATCATATTATATAGGATGTCTAATTTTTTTTTCTATAAAAGCTTTTCTTTCATTTTATTAATATACTTTTATAACATAGAACACTACTATCCTATCTCCATTTTGATCATATTGCCTCAATTCTACTTATATCTTTATCAATTTCACCATCTAACTGGAGGATTGATCCCAAGTAGTTGAACTATTTATAATGAGGAACATTTTAGCCTTGAATTATTACTTCCATTTCACTACATATGTTATTATTAACATTTCATTCAATATATTCTATCTTACATCTAATAATTTTTAAGCGTTTTAATCTAGAACATGTTTCCACTTCTTCATTTTAGAAGCATTATTTCTTAAGATGCATCTACTAACATAACATTATCTATAAATAGCATACATGAAGAGATTTTATCTTGTATTTCTTTTGTTAAATCACTCATAATAATGATAAAAAAGTATGAGCTAAGTGGAAATCCTTGATATAAACTTACTATTACTGAAAAATTAGATATTATTCCACACATTCTTTTAACTTTAGTAGTATCTTCTTCATACATGTCTTGAATGAATTTAATATATTTATCAAGGATATTTTTCCTCTAAAATATTTACCATATTATATCCCTAGGGATTCTATCATATTCTTTTTCCAAGTCAATAAAGATCATATGTAGTTTTTTTTTATGTTTTCTAAATTTTTGCATCAATTGGCATATTAAAAAAATATCCTCTATAGTAGATCATCTTGGCATAAAACCAAGTTTATTTTCTGATATTTTTTACTCTTATATAAGACACTACTCTATGTTTCTCTCCTAAATATTCATAGTATGTCTCAATATTTTGATCCCTCTATAGTTTGTACAATTTTGTACATCTTTATTTTTTTAAATGGAAATATTAAATCTTTTTCTCTCGTTATTGGAAATTTCTTCATCCTATAATATTTTTTTAAATAATTATATCAATCAAAAAAATTCTATATTTCTTAGTGCTTTCTAAGCTTTTATAGAAATGTTATTTGGTCCAATAAGTTTTATATTTTTCATCTTAGATAAGGATATCTTCAACTCACAAAAAGAATGTTTATTAATCAAATTAAAATTTGATTCTTCTTCTTGGGTGTTCTTTCTTGGGAATTCTTTACTTAATAATTCTTAAACATAATATTTCCACTTATCTAAAATTTCATTGTCTTTCATCAAAATTATTTTATTTACTTTCTTGATGTATTTAACATGATCAATATCCTTATATATATTTTTCTTTTTTTTTTATATAGTTTATAAATACATTTTTTTTCTTTAGTTTCTTCATAATTTCTCCTAAAAGATATCCAAGGCTTATGTTTAGTTTTGGCTACCTTGTTCTCTTTCATTTTGTATATAAGCCTATTTTCTTATATATCTCATTGTTACCATTTCTTAATGTACCTTTTACTATTTTGGATAGGATATTTCACTTTCTCACTCCATCATCATGTCTTCTTTACGGTGTGTGTTTTTTATTTTGCATTTTATTTCACCCATAATGTTCTTTGTAATTTTTTAAATGCAATTTTCATTTAACCCCAAACTAAATTTGCAAAGAAATCCCAATTCTAGGTGCCTTCATAAAGTAATTATTGTCTAAATAAGGCAATGTTATCTTCCTTTAAATTTCACCATTTTGCATATTTACTACCTTTTCTTGTGTTACCTTTGAATCTCTATATAGGTAAGTCCATAACCATGAGTTGATGTTGAGTTGTAAGGCACTCTTCAAGTATGACCTTGGAGTCTTTGCAGATGATCCAATATCTTTTGTACAACAAGAAATAATGAAAATTGTCAATTTTCTTAACCAAAACTTCATCTAGTTCATCTTCTATCTCTAGGATGCCTATAAATTTCAATTTGTTTTCTTTTTTCCTTTTTCATTTTACTCTTTTCAAGCTTCTATGATTGCAAATCTCATCTTTGTCTTTCTTCCTTAAAGCTTAGATTCATTTTTATTTACTTCCACCTTGGTTTGAAGTTTTACTAATTTTAGAAAAATTCATTCATTATACTTTGGAGAAAAATTCATTCAATATTCTCTTCAAGGGCTAATCATCTTCAAAGAATCTATTTGTTTTGTTCATAAAGTTTATGTGCCAACATTATTTTGCTAAGCATATGCTTTCGTTATGCAAATAGAATTTCTTTGAGAAAAGTTGTAGTTAGAGATGTTTTTTGTGCCCTCTAATCAAGCCATAATAAAATTATTAATTTTTTTGGCCAATTACTTAATCTCTTTTGCATCAAATCCTTACTCATAAAATATCAATCAATCCAACCTATCTCTAACCATCTTTCTTACTATCTCAAATCAAATTGATGTTAAAAAGTTCATGACAAAAATCCTCAATGCTAAAATCCTCTAATATGAACATAAACCCAAGATAGTGAAACATACAATAATTTTATTTCATTCTTCTGTCCAAGATGATAAATTTGATGTTGTGAGGAGGCTTTATGTCGAAGCAGAGATATGAATCATAATGTTATGCGTATCCCAACTAATTGCATTCAATTCATTCTTTTATTACCTTGCATATAATTTTAGATTAAGGCTTTGCAAAGGAATTGATCATTAAACATATTCTATATATGAGCCTGTTGTAAAAATACTTTACTATCTTTGTATATAATATATTGAGTCTCGATTTAGATCATATCAAGTCTATGCTTATGGTAGTTCTTGATGTGTATCTATTGGCATCTATAATTGCAATGTATTTTTAGAATGAATCACCTTCCATTTCATTTCTTTATGATTATTTTTTGAAATTATCTATCTTGTTAGATGATATCATAAGTTTTCTTGTATATACTTTATAATGCATTTGCTATGAATTCCTAGTTGTTACATAACATCCTTTGGATCCTTCCATAACTTATGAGTTTTTCATAATGTCATAAGAGCTTGAGTGAGTTATAAAGAATGGAAGTTATTCATGTGGTTTTGTAACCTATCTTGGATCTACTTTATTTTTCTTAGGAAGCATTCTAAGTATGAAGTTTGTGCATTTTCAATTCTTATGAATAATTCCTACCTCTCTCATTCATAAAGGTTATAAGACCTACATTTGTAGGGTTGAACTTTGATGCTTATGAATTGTTCCTTTTAGATTTACAAGGGTTGGAAGCTACTAGAAAATGAGTTTATGCTACGTGAACCTTGGATTCTATGAATAATTATAGAGTTCATAAGTATTATGAGAGCATAGAAGTGTTAAAAGGCTATGGAAGAAGTTCTTAACTTCACAAGTATTGTTGAAATTTTTATATAAGCTTGTAAGATGAGTTCTATCAACTTGGTATTAGGTCTTAAGATTTCTAATCATCTAAAATACTTCTAAGAAGAGTTATTATTAGGTGTTCATAGAGGAAAATTTCTATAAATGTCATAGGCCCTGGATATTATATGAATATTGAAGAATGATTTGATGCACTAGAACTTACCCAATAGTGGAGCAAAAACATCATGAAGCCATAATTGAGGAGACCAAATTTGAAGGTATGAGAGAAGAGATAGAAGAAACTAAGGAGGAGAAAGAACGATAAGATGTTTAAGAGAAAATATTACTAAAGATACTCTAACATATTATGAAAATAAGTTCTATTAATATTTCTTATTTTGATGGTAGAATAGACATGGAAAGTTTGTTGAACTAGATCTAGCAAATGGGGGCTTATTTGAAACTAGAGACTATCGAAGAAGATCAAAAGCTAAAGATTGTGATGAAAACGTTTACAAGATTGGCAACAACCTGGTGGAAGAAGGTGTAGATCAAGAGAAGATGGAAGGAAAATCCAAAGATCTAGAGTTTGGAGAAGCTCCTAAGTAAGCTTAAGAAGAAGTTTTTACGTATGATTTATAGAAGAAATACATACTTGTAGTTTCAATATTTTAAAAAAAAAGATGAGAAGGTTGCTATAGATTATATAGAACAATTTAATAGGCTTATAATTTATGAAAAAATTATGAAGGATATAGAGGATCAAGTTACCTAATATCTTAGTGGACTTCGAATGACTATAAAAGATGAAATGGGAATGGTAAATTCATGTACAATTAAGAAGATAAACTAGTTTACTTGAAAGGGTTAAAAGAAGTTTCATAGGAGAAATAAATGGACTTTTAATTGTGATGTGCAAGAGAAGTTTTAGCTCTTGTGGAGAAAATATGAATTTATGATGAGGTGGTAGAATTTCCTTTTCACATGGAAGACAAGGATTCCATAACTGGAATAAAGAAGTTGTGCAAAGACAAGGATGTATTAGACATAGGTTTTTTGCATCATTTCATTGAAAAAGAGATATGAGTTATGATGCTAATGAAGGCTCACAAAGTACGTTCTATAGAGTATGTTATAAATGTGGAGAAGTTGGGAATATGTCCAATAATTACTAAAGGAATGCTAAAAATTTGCACATTATTATCTCTCAACTAGCACCTAAATATGTTACAAGTTATTCTAAACCTACAACAATGCTAAGGCTACTTAAAGTTATGCTAGAGAAGAAAGTATCAATTCTTGAGCTAAAGACATACATGTAGCTAAAGCTAGTTATTCTAAAGATTATGAAAAATATAGAAGCTACTGAGAAGAAAAACCTAGTTAATTTTCATATTCAATGTAATCATCATCCAATGCTTATGATTTTAGACAATGTAAGTTCAAGTAATATTATTTCAAGATTTATGATAAAGTAGTTATAGCTACAAACAAGGAGTCATCCACAATCATATGATGTAAGTTGATTAGATCAACAAATTAGCAGACCAATCATGAAGCTATGTTGGATTGATTTTTAGATTAGTAACTTAAGAGATTGTGTTTTCTGTGGTGTTGTGTCAATGGATGCATGTTGTATAATCTTAGGAAAGCCTTGGCATTAATATTGTAACATTATCATTAAGTTCCATGAGAATATTGTTGTTGTAATATAGCAAGAAAAAAACTTTAGAATTCATGGAAATTTATTAAGCTTCAAGAATGTTATGACATATGAAAAATAAGAAAGTATGATTAGAATAGTATCTCAATGTGAGGTGTTGCAGGAAATTTAGGTGTAGAAAGGAAGTTTTTCATTGGTAACAACTTTAATTTCAACTGATAGTAGCATTGAATATAGTAATCTAGAGATGAAAGGTATATTATCTAAATTTATAAATATTCTTGTGAATGATTTTCCTATAGGTTTCTCACTACCAAGATCTATTTCCCATGTCATTAATTTGATTTTGGGAGTAGAGCCTCTAAACAAAGCTAATAAAATGAGTGCTAGAAATAAGTAGGAAACATATGTATCAGAGTTCATAATTAAAGGGCTTATTCATGAGAGCCATAGCTACTATGTAGTACTACCAGTGTTGATGCTCAAGAAAAGGTTAGAGGAGATTCTTATATGTATTAATGCTCAAGTTATCAACTAAATTACAATAAGGCACTAGCTTTCCATTCCAAAAATGGATGATATATTGGATAATATGTCAAGAGGTAGATTTTTAAGTAAGAGATATTTGAAAAGTGAGTACTATCAAATTAGAATTTATGAAAATAACGAGTGGAAAACTACATTTTGTACTCTAGATGGCTACCTTGTACAAATGAAAAGTAATGCCTTTTGGACTTATGAATGCTCCAAGAAAATTCATGAGGTTAATAAATAAATTATTGAAGCCATATGCAAAGAATTTTATTTTTTTCTATCTAGATGATATTATAATCTATGGTGGATCAAAAAAAATAGCATGTGGAGCTATTTCAACTAGTGCTAAGAAAGCTACAAGAATAATAATTATTGATCAATCTTAGGAAGTATAGCTTTCTAAAGAATGAATTGGTTTATTTGGGCTTTGTAATTTCTAAGGAAGGGTTCAAGGTAAATCCAAAGAAGTGGAATAGGCTCATTCTAATGAATTTTAACCTTTAAATTCTACTAAATCTAAATATTATAAAAGATAATCAGTATTCTAGAAAATAAGAAAACTAGATATTGTCAATTAATATAAAGAATATAAAAACATTCAATCACTTAAAAATGCTTAACATTATTATAGAACATGAGGCTTTGCAACCACAATGATTTTCCATAATGCAAGGTTCAACCAAATGAGATCAAACTTACATAGCGCATAAGAGATATACATAGGTCAAAACACATACACAATTGACCATAGAGGTGTAACACACTCATGCACTCTCACAATGTGCTCTCATACAATCATCAATATTCTCTCTCTCTTTCTCTCATCTCATTTTCAAGAACATGAAATAACAAAAATAATATTTACTAAAAAATTAAGAAAATAAACCTAAGAAAAATTTCCCCAAAACCAACTTGAAGATTCCTAGCTATTTCTATCCTTTTTCATCATTTTTGGTTGTCTCGCAACTTGAAACTACGACTTTAAATCTTTTCCTAGCCATATGGATCATATTCAAGCTTAGAAAGACATTTTTTAATCAAAACTAGAATTTGGCATAAATGTCTTTGGTCCCTAGGAGACATCCCAAGAGGATGGAAGATGTATGTCACTAGGCAAAGATGTCTCACTAGAGACATCTCTAGGATTGATAATACATCTCACCAAAGACATCTTTAGTTTGATAAAGATGTTCTCAAATCTATCAAAACATCTCATATGATGTCCTAACTCTTAGACAAGATAGCTCTTGGACTTCTATGACATCTTTATACATACAAAATTCACAAAAATCACATGTAGGGATGAAGAAAGGAAATTAGAAGAAGTATCGCTACACTAGCTTTCCCACCCCTTCCATTAGTGAACTTATGTAAATAAAAATGTAGGGATACAAGTGATCCCCACTTGGAATGTTTGGTGTCATTGACCCATACAACATCATCAGAAAATTGATGCTTCCAATGAATTAAGTAGTCATGCCTTTTCACTCCCTAAGTGTTTGAAGCTTCCCTCCTCTTACGTATGATTACCTTCCTCTTCATTGAAGGCTTGGACTTTTTAATAACCCCATTTAATTCATTGATCCTACCCTATAAAATTTCATCATCAATTGGTCCATGGTAATGCACAAGATCTAAAATATTAAATACAAAATACATACCAACATCCTTGGATAATTCAATGTTACAAGCATTATCATTAATTTTGGCCTTGATTTGGAAGGGATCCATCTCTTAACTTTCAACTTTGAGAAGTTGACACATCTCTATCTCTTCTTCTTTAAGTACATTGAAATTAAATCACCAGTAGTGAAGATAGGATTTTGCTTCCCTTCATTTGTGTTAAGGACTCTTTCTTCAGCCTCCTTTTGTAGATTTTCCTTCACTTATACATTAAGATCCCTTATCTCTTACACAAAATCAACACTGAGTTCACTTTCATCCTCAAAGCTCCTCATAATATCCACCATATTAGGATAAAAACCATAATTCATGTAAAATGGGCTCTTACCAATGATAACATGAGAATCATTATTTTATGAAAATCCTACATGATACAAAAAAAATATTTCATCAATTCAATTTTCCATCATACAAACACAAAATATTCATCATAGATTTATTCATTACCTTTTTTTGAGCATCAAATTTTGGATAATATGCATTAAAAAGTTTTACATTTATCCCTAAAAATTTTTAAAGGAACCTTAAAAAATGACTAATCAACTTGGAGTCTCTATCACTAATAATATTTAAGGAAATATCATGCAACTTCATAACATGATGGAAAACTAATTTTGCCATATGAGATGCGTTACTCACCTTTTTATATCAAATGAATTATGTAATCTTGAAGAACCTGTCCACCACAACAAAAATAACAACATTTCCACTCTTAATTTTTGAAATACCACTCATAATATCTATTGACATACTTTCCTATGGATCCTTGGGAATTGATAAAAGTAAATAAAATCAATTCATTCCTTTACCTTCATTGAATTTCTAACATGTTAAATACTCCTTCAAAAATTTTGAAACTTTAGTTATCATACCTATTCAAAAATAGTTCCTATCCAAAAGCTCCAATGCTCTATCCCTACTCATGTAACCTTCCATCTTGCTACAATACTTTTCAAAAAAAAAATCTTTTTCCTAAAATCATAATTAGGAATAAATACCTCTTTTTTCTTACACAAAAGTTCATCTTAAATATGATAGTCACATCGTTGCCCTATCCTACTCCAAAATGGTTTCTTTAGGCTCTTCCAAACATAGCCAAAAATCTAAATCATGTTGATACAAATAAGAAAATTCACCCATACCTTCCACATGTGGCACACTAAAACTCACCACATGCATCCTAGACAATTACATGAACACAATCAACTAGAAGTACATTGTATCTCACAACATTATGAAAACTTCAAATTTTAAATTTTAAAACATATTACTCTCTCACCTATTCAAGGAAATCTTTTGATAACCAATGTACCTTGTAGGGTCTAAGATGAGGATTAGTTACCAAACCCAATCAAGTAACCATTCTATATGAAATAACATTTTCTTTGAATTCTTCATTAATCAAAATATGAATCCATTCTCCCCTATGTAAGCATATAGTCCCCATCCAAAATAATATTTTTCTAGTAGGATGACTTCCTTTATTTACATTCCACATAAATGAACAAGAATTTAATTTAGAAATTTTCTATATTTTAGGATCATTTGAATTAATTCTCTGAAGATCTTTATTGGATGTCTCCTCTACTTCAATAGTTTGTGCATCCTTGCCATTGTATATGTTGAGAAGTGGACATTATGATTACTTGTGTTCCCTTTCTTGATAGTTGAAGTACTAAATATTTTATGTGCTACTTCCTTAACCTTTGTCTTTCTTTCCTAGGTTCTTCTTGATTTATCTCTTGTCATCATTCCTTCATGTCTTGTAATTATGGTTTTCATCCTTGTCTTTGTATTTTCACTTGGATTCCTTCTCTAATTTGAATCCTTTGTCCTTTTTCTTTGAATCTTATTTCCTCATGTTCCCAAATTTACTTAGTTTCTTTAATATCTTGTATGGAAAATCATAAGCCTCATTAAGTGTTTTGAATTATAAAATGACAAATCCTACTAATACGTTATTTTATGACCTTCTAGAGAGATTGAAGCATGTTCATACTCCTTTAAGCTAACCTTAGCTTAATGGAATAGTTCCCAAAATTCAACATAAAACTCCTTTACATCTTTGTCCTCCTACCTTGGTAATTTTAACTTCATATTCATCTTTTGCCTCCAACAAGATTTCTTAGATTTTCTTCATCATAATGATTTTATCATATTCCAATATCTATTGGTTTGATCATTTTTTCTTTTATAAGATTGGAACTCCTCCTTCCAAGTAGAAGTTCTACCATCTAATCTAAATTTAGCAATAGGTACCCTTAATTGATTTGATATCTATTCCAATTCAAAATGCTTATCAAGTTTCTTCATCAAATTTGAGAAAGAATTAGTGTCATCTACATCATTCAAATTTTTTAACTCTACATAGGGAAGTCTAGCAGCATGTCTAAGAATTCTAGCAAGCCTTCATCTTCTTCATCAAGAATTTCCTAAAAATAAGTAGTAACCACTAATAGATCTCTAAAACCTTTGATATGAGAAATTGGATTCCCTTAATTTTGAATCCTTAGTTGATGAGTTTCTACACTTCCATAGGTGGAGTATTCTTCCTTATCATCTACTCCCCTTTCACTAGGCTAAGAAACTTCTTTATCATCATTCAAATATGAATTCTTGTGATCTCTATGGATCAGAATATGGTTGGGACATACATTCCTATCTACCTTCATGCTGATCTCATTCAATTAAGAAACCATTAGTTGAAAAGAAGACTTCATGCTTTTCATGTCTCTATTCATGGGCTTGAACTTGACTCTTCCTAGGCACCATCTGAATTTGACAAAAACCTACAACCAATTTTTTCATGCAATAATCAACCTAATTCTTTAATACTAATGACACTAGAGTAGGTTGACTCTAATAAATTTCAAATTTCAAATCTTACTAGATTGAGATATTATGAAAGATAATAAATATGCTAGAAAAGGATAAAACTAGTTATCTTTAATTAATATAAAACATATTGTACAATCATCTAGTCATTCACAAACACTCTATGATGTTGCAAAGCATGAGGCTCTATAACTACATAATAATTTTCCTCAATGAAATATACAATTGAATGATATCATACTCACAAAAGCATACAAGAGATACCCCTAGGCCAAACACACATACACAATTAACCATAGAGCTAAAACACACTCATGCACTCTCACAATGTACTCTCATGCAATCATTAGTCTACATTTTCCCTCATCTCATGTTCAAAAACATGAAATAACGATAATATTTGTTTAAAAATTAGGACAAGAAATCTAGAAGCCTTTTCCCAAGATCACCTTGAAGATTTCTAGTTCTCTCTCTCTCTCTCTCTCTCTCTCTCTCTCTCTCTCTCTCTATTTCTCAACTTGAGCCTACCACCTCAAATATTTTCCTAGTTGTACGAGGTGGCTTCTAACTTACAAAGACATCTTTCTATTAAACCTAGAATTCAAAAGAAACATATTTGATCCCTAGAAGATGTCCCTCACCAAGCAAATATGTCTCACCAAAGAAATCTTGAGGATTGGAGAGATGTTTTAGTATTGACATCTTTGCCTCTTCCTAGATGTCACCATCATTTCTTGAACATCTCTTATGAAGTATTAGCTCTTGGGCAAGATATTTTTATAGCATTAAAAACCTACAAAAATCATATTTACGAATGAAGAAAAGGGATTAAAATAGATTTCCCTACACCAAGAAGGTAAATGCCTTCCCAAACAACTACAAAGGTAAGATCATTTTATGAGTTAACAAGTTTTGATAGATGTTCATTAATAATTATAGTGGGATAGCTTCTCTAATGATTAACATTATTAAGGATAAGAATAAATATGCATTCAACTAGAGTCCAACAATAGGCTATAGCTTCCAATAGCGTAAGAAAAGTTTAGTGAATGTACATGTTCTTTTGATTTTGATAAGGTGCTTCAAGTGGAATGTGATGCAAGTGGAGAATCCATCGAAGGAGTTCTTAGCAAAGATGACAAGCCTATAGCATACTTCAATGAAAAGCTTAATGATTTAAGAAGTAATCTACTTACAAAAGTGAATTTTTTGATATCTTATAGGACTTAAAATGTTAGAGGCATTACCTGCTTTCAAAAGAATTTGTATTATTTACAAATCATAAAGCTTTGCAACTTCTTTGAAAGTAATAAAAGTTAAATTCCAAGCATGTTAAATGAGTGGACTAGCTATAGGAGTACAACTTCATAGTCTAGCTATAGATGTGCATTTATGGTAAGTCCACTTTAAGTGGAAGAAGAATTGAAGATAAAAAACTTAAGTTATGAAAAATATCAATATTTTGGTAAAGTTTGGAAAAAAATCTAAGAAGATATCCAATAGTATCATGATAACTACTATGATCATAACCATCAATTCTATAAGAATTAGAAATTATGTATTCCGCAAAGTAGCTTCATGATAAGTTAATTTACTAAGTACATAGCAATGGACTTTTAGTTGATGTTGGCTAGAAGAAAAGCATAAAATGTTTATGAATATATTTTTATTAGTCAAGGTTGAGGATTCAAATGAAGAATATGTTGGAAGGTGTTTGATATATCAACATGTCAAAGGGACAACAACCAATATTCATTTGTATTAGCCATTGTCAATTCTAGAACAATCATAAAAAAAATCTATCTTAATTTTGTTTATAATATTCAATGAATCCAAAAGGGAAATGTTTATATTTTTGTTTTTATAGATATATTTTCAAAGATAGCTCATTTTCTTCATCATAATTCCCATGATAGTAAGAAAGTAACAAAGTTATTTTTCCATGAGATTATGAGGTTACAGATCCCATGAAGGAACATGAGTGATTAGTATGTTAAGTTCATAAGCTTATTTTAGCAAACTTTGTTGATGTGTATTACCTACAGGTTATAATTTACTTCTACCTATTATGCCCAAATAGAAAGATTGATGAAAGTTATAAATAGAAGACTAGGTAATTCCCTACATTTCTTATATGACAACAATCCCATATTATGGGAGCATAGGCTCTTTCAAGTTAAATTCACCTATAATAATTCAATGTATCACAGCCTTGAGGAGATTACATTTAAAGTTATTTATAGTAAACATCCTCAAATTTTAAAAGAATTTTCAATAACACTTAATGAATTCATAAGATATTTAGTGCAATTCTATTAGAAGGTTTAAAACCAAATTCAAGTAAGTAATCAATAGTATAAGGAATATGTTGATAAAAATCATAAGTGGTTAAAATTCTAAGAAGGAGATCAAGTATTAGTTCATGTTAAAAGAGGAGAGAAACAACCAAAATTTTCCAAACTACAACAAAGAAATATTAGGCTATTTTGGATTAAGAAGAAGAAATATGTAAATGCCTATGAGATAAACATACCAATGCATTTGAAATTTTTGTCTATATTCAATATCATTGATATTCACTGTTGGAAGCCATCTACATCTGTAGAGGTAAGCTTACAAAGATAAGATATTTCATGTAATTCATATTTAAAGAAAGAATTATTTGGCTTAAAAAATGAAGAAGGGATATAGTAATTAGTTAATCCACTATGACAAGACACGTTGCAGTTAAAGAAGAAGTCTATGACCAAGGAAACCTAATTCTTCAAGATACCTATCCAACTTAAGAAAACATTGGATTTTATGAGAGAAGGCATGATGTAGATGTCTATCCAAGATGGTGCATAGTTCACCAACTTAATGAAAAGTTGGATTTTATGAGAAAAGCCATGATGCAGACATCTACCCAAGATGGTGGAATATGCAACAATTTTAATTCATTCTTTTATTCAAGATGATAAAGAGACTTCGTGTGGTGGTAGAGATATTAATTGTAATACCAAGCCTACTTGAACCAATTATATTCAATTCATTATTTTCTTATCTTACCTATAAATTAAAACTAAGCCTTTACAGAGGCATCAACATCCAACATCCTCTATGCATCAACCTATTATGTGAATCTTGTTATCAAATTAATTAAATTATCAAATTGAAGTAGCAAAGACAACAAGAAAAACACACACAAAAATTTACATGGAAACCCACAAATTAGGGGAAAAATCACGAGAACCAATGCAAAGTTCTTCCTTTATTTGGAGGAAATATCCCAAGGACATAAGCCATCCTTGATAACTTTCATATCTTGTTGCTCTTATGACACTCTTAAGCCCTTCTTTTACGCTTTTTTGTTGTTGTTATGGTGGTTCCTAACACATATTCCTATCCTTTATTTCATTGTAGAAAACAACAGTCTTTTTCTATTACAAACTTTAGATAATTTAAGAAACTGCTAATCATATCTCAAGCAAAGATTACAAAGCTAAAAGTTATGATAAACATAACTTAAATTGATAAAAATAGAGGAAGAGTTTTCTTCACATTAACTAATAGTTTAATTTTTTACAATAAATTACAGTTAACAGTTTTCCTACTTGAAGAAAAATCTAACAAATATTCAAGTTAGAGATGCATTGGTTCCAAGCTACATTCTTACATCTCCACTATTCCAAGCTATTTTGTGCAAAAAACATGCACATCCCTTGCAACCAATTTAGTCAATGCAACAACAATATTTTTATTGGTGTTAATTTTCTACAAATTAATTAAGCCTTCTTTAATAGTATATCTAATAAAATGGTAGTTAATAGAAATATGTTTTGTTTTGTCATGATCAGATGAATGTCTTGCTAGATGTAAGGCACTTTGGCTATCACAGAGAATTTGATAATTGTCTTGCTTTACACCAAGAAATTGTAAAAATATTCGCAACCATAACATATCCTTACATGCTTCTATCAATGCAACATATTTAGATTCTATTGTGGATAAAGTTATCAGAGATTGAAGTTTTGACATCCAACTTACTATAAGATTGTCTAAAACAAAAGCATAACATGTAGTTGAACATCTAGTATCTAAATTAGCTATAACATTTGCATCCACATAACCAAAATTATTGAGATCATTATTTTCAAAACATAAATAGGAAGATTGAGTTTCCTTTAAATATCTAAGAATCCATTTCATAGCAAGCCAATGGTTACAAGAATAATTATTCATATACCAACTACGAACACTTACTACATATGCTATATATGGACAAGTGCATATCATAGCATACATTAAAGAGCCAACAATAGAAGTATATGGAATATCTTTTACTTTGGAAATTTCTTTTTCTATATTGGGATAATATTTCTTAGATAATTGAAAATGAGAAGCTAAAGGAGTACTTACAAGTTCTGCTTCTAACATATTAAAACATTCCAACACTTTTCCAATATACTCACTTTGACTAAGCCACAATTTTTTTCCTTTCTATCTCTATAAATCTATATTCCAAGAATTCTTTTTTCCTATGCCATATCCTTCATAGTAAACTATTTTCGGATCTCTATTTTAACTTGTTTTATTTTTGATATAACATTCCTTACAATCACCATATCATCTACATACAACAAAAAAAATTATAAATTTATTTTTATCACTTCAGAAATAAACACCATGATCAAGATCACTCATGCAATAATCTAATTTGTGTATAAAAGAATCAAATTTTCCGTACCATTGCCTAGGAGCTTGTTTTAAAACATATAATCTTTTCCTCAAGTGACACACATAATGAGATTTATTTTGATCAACAAATCCTTTTGGTTGATGCATATAGATTTCTTAATTTAAATCATCATGTAGAAAATTTGTCTTAACATCTAACTATTCTAACTCTAGATCTAAATAAGCAACCAATGAAAGAATAATCCAAATAGAATAATCCTTAACAAGTAGAGAAACAATTTCTATAAAATCAATTCCTAGTTTTTGATCATAACCTTTACCTAGCAATCTAACTTTATAAGATCCCTCCATTTACTCATTCTTTAAGTGAAAATCCATCTATTTTTAAGTGCTTTACATCCCTTGGTAATTCCACCAATTCCCAAGTTCTATTCTACTAGAGTGAATTCCATTCGCTTCTCATAACTTCCTTTCATTTTACTACATCAGGACTTACAAGAGCTTCTTTTATCATTTTAGGCTCACACAATCTATCTAAATAATATAATCTTTAAATCTAATAGGAGGACGTATCATTCTTCTTGAATGTCTTTCCCCATGTGATGTATCTTCTGGAAGATTTTCCTCCTCATCAATTTCTTTCTCCTTATCTTCAACCAAAAATTCTAAAGTGTTTTGATTTATAACTTACTCTTGTATTATATCTTCTTTAGGCTGAAAAAAATCTATTAATTTTTTAAGAAGCAAGTTATAATAGGCTTAGCCTAAATAATTTTTTATTAAGAAAACCTACACCAACAATCATAGATCTTGCATGTTCAACCAACATTCTATTGCTTCTTTCTACTACTTTATTTTCTTATGGAGTTCCAAGAGGAGGCAGAATATGTCGAATTCTTTTTTCTCTACAAAACCCATTGAATGCATTTGAAGTATATTCACCACCATTATCAATAAGCAAACAATTCAAATTTAAACATATTTGTATCTCTATTTTAGCAACAAAGGACTTAAAAATATTTAAAACAACATCCTTGGACTTTATTGAAAATACCCATACTTTCCATGTATGATCATCAACAAAAGTAACAAAATATAGTGAACCACCTAATGATGCTAGATTTATTCAACCAAAAATATTAGAATAAACAAGATCCAATTTATTAGCTTATCTATGTCCCAGATTTCTATGAAAATTCATTGCTTTTGATTTACCAATAGCACAATCTTTACAATACTCTATGTCACTTATTGCAAATTTTGGAATGCAAGAATGAGATTGAAGTACCTTTAAATTAGAATAAATAATATGGCCTAAATGGTTATTCCATAAATTAGTATCCTCCCCTATAGTAACTATAGCCACAAAATCATCCTACAAACATATATTAACTTCTAAGTATACATTGTGCTAGTCTTTATACCCTTCAAAATTGTAATAATGCCCTTGATAATTTTCCATTGGTTATTTCCACATGAAAAATTTAAATACAAATCATTAAGTTGAAAAATAGAAATAAGCTCTTTAGAAACTTCAAGAACATGCCTAACATTATTAACAGTGATTTTATGTAAACTAGGTTATTGTAAAATAACACTTCCTATACCAATAATTTTTAAATGAACAGCATTAGCAACATAAACAACACTTGATGAAAGTGGCTACTATGAAGTAAAAATAGACCAATCAGGGAAACTATGAAATGAGGCTCCTATGTCTACAATCCAAACATATTTTGGTATGTTTAAATAAAATTCTATAGATGATTTAGAAACAATAAAATCAAAAGCAAGCTCACCCTCTGTATAATTTATTTGTAGACCTACATTATTTTCTGATTTTTGTAACTTTATTTTTTCCTTCTATTGTAGTGATGCTTTTCATGCTTTATAACCACGACACTCCCTCTTCATGTGACCAATTTTGTAGGAAAACCATCATTCAATCCTACTTTTAGAAGTTCCTCTACTTTTACTCCTTTCCCTACTCTAATGAGGTCCCCTACTTTGATCATGTTTATTAGATCTAACTCTATTTGAAACTATAAAATTATTACCTAAGTATTAACCCTATCCTTTAGTCCATCTTTTCTCTACATCTTGAAGAGTAGAAATTACACCATCGAAAGAAATATTGTTAGTACTCATAGAGGTAGTAATAGCTATAATAATTAAATTTCAAGATTCAAGTAATGAATTTAAAATAGCATAACACTTCCCTAGCTATGGAATAATTACTTTATATTCTTCAAATTTAACAAAAGCAACCATCATATCATCTAGATGATCTTGAAAACAAACACCTTCTTTCATCTTTGCATTAAAAACCTTTTGATAGATATGAAAATGATTTAAACCTAAAGCTTTATCAAACTTGTTTTTCAAATTTACCTAAAGAACATAAGGATCTGTTTCATTAAAAAGAGATGCCAAAATTCCATTACTCAAACAAGGATGGATTAGTGTTAGTGTTTTTTCTTGCAACCTTTCTTAATCATCATCTGACATACTTACAAGTTTTGAGACTTGAAGGTTCTCATCACACTCCTTTCTTGCCAAGATATCTTTCATTCCCACATTCCATATGTTCCAGTTGTAATTAACAAGCTTGTATATTATTTGTAACTACCCCATCAACCCACTCTAATACCATTTTTTACCAAATAAATTAAATTTCAAAATTGAAATAGTAACAATAATAAGAAAAATGCACACAAAAGTTTACATGGAAAACCCCAAAGTGGAAAAAACCATAGGAACCAGTGGAAAGCTCTTCCTTTATTTGGATAAAATATCCTAAGGACATAAGCCGTCCTTGATAATTTCCACAACTTCTTATTGTTATTACAATCTTAAGTCCTTTCTTCACACTTTGTTGTTGTTTTTTTACTGATGTATAATACATCTTCCCACCCTTTAATTTATAGGAGAAAACAATAGTCTTTTTCCTATTACAAACTTTAGATATTTTTTGAAACTACTAATCATATCTAATGAGTGGTGGAGTAATTCAACATCCAACCATACAAGTCACAAGCATTCACCCATGACTAAATTGTAATCCATGGACAAGGCAGTGTGAATATGCTAGTAATTAGTTTATGTTTGAGATCATTTTCTTTCCACATGGTGCTAGTGAAATATATGTTTATGGTTTAGCTCACTGTGAGGTATATGATAACTAATGTTGTAGGGCCATTATTACTTCTAGTGAACATAATGAAATGAAAATAATTTCTAAGTCTAATTAAAATAGTAAATAAATCTATTCTATCCTAAGGTGATGATATTTGATCTTAGTCTATCGTACATGCCTTGGACTCATGCAATCATCATTAGGGTTACCAAGTGTACTACTACTAGGCACACCAAGTGATAATACTACCAGGTTACCAAATTACTACACTTATCACATAAAACCAATCATATTCATACCATTTACTTTTAACATGTAAAAGAAAGTGCTTGTAAAGTAAATGATTAACTAGGGAAAATAGAAACAATTATTCTAAGTAAACAGAAAGAAAACTAAGTAGATATTATAATGATGGTAAGAAATCTCAATCTTTATTGCTAATCATGAACTATGTCCAAGTACAATTGGCTCGAATAAAGATGTCATACAATCACTCAATACCACACTATGGGCATACACTTTTAAGTGCTAAAGACTAAATTCATGAAAAGAAATTGAAAGAGTTCTACTACTACTAGATGAAATCTCTTATGAATTTTTGTGCCTAAGTATTGTATTTATAAACTAACATGCATCCCATAATATCACAAATACGATGACATAGCTAGTGCTACAATTTTAGAACTACGATATCGTAGTCAACACAAATTGACTTTATCATACCCCCATGACTAACTAAAAATAAATCCTTAAGTTAAAACAAAATAAGGATAGTGTTCCTTACAAAATTTGGAGGTAGATTTACATGACACTACATGGTACAGTAGTTTTTTACAAAATTGACACAAGACATGATAAGATAAACAAAAGAAACAAAACAACTTGATGAAGCTTAATGTAGCCTATGTAGTTCCTAATGGTAGTGGCTTCTCCATTAGTTGATTCTCCTTATCATCTAGCTTCATGAATTTGTATCTTTTTAGGAGTGCTTGAAGTTCTTCCTCCTCCATTCTTGGGTCATGTATCATCAATGCCTATTATGTAATGTGTGATGGAGTGGATACATCCCATGGACATGGTAGTTATAGAAACATCTAATTTGCTTTAACATATCATGTTGCAAACTGTCTCTTCTCTTCTTCAAATGCTCTAGCCTTAGCTTGTAACTCATGATAGTCAAACAATCTTTAAGCTAGATTCACTAAAACATCTTTTTGCACTTGGTAGCTAGCCTTAACTATTTCCAGTTTAGATTTTGCCACCTGAAGTATCTATAGAGCATCTTTTTGACCTGCAAACTCTTTTAGATACAATGTGTACATGACTACTACTTGTTGTTTGATCTCATTTCAAGGCCTACTTACTATCAACATGGCCATGTTAGCATAGCAAAGGTTTGCTAACCCCATGTATTCTTCTATATCTTCTATCTATAGGTCTATTTTTTTTATTTCTTTTTGGTAAACATGAGCATAACTATCCAAGTTGGGTTTCCAATTTGGATTCTATGCTAATATGGAATTGAGTTAGGCTTTCTCCATTTGGATCTTCTTCTCACTGATTTGTTTATACATGGCCACCTAATCATGAAAGTGTTTCTTAAGACTTTCATGCTTCTTCACTTCAATATATCTAATTTCAAAAGTATATTTCTATCTAATTATGTGTACCTCCTCCATTGAGAGAATTCTACTTTCTCTTGATAATTAGCTTGTATCCTAGTTGAATCTCTTTCACTTTTTTCTTTACTGATGGATGCTCTTCTCAAGAATGTTCTTTTTCTTTTCTACAGTAGTCAACCTAGTGTTATATGTAGTGAGTTTTTTATTTTCTTCTTATGCTATGGTGAGTGCCTTAGCATGTGAATATATCTGCACTTCTACTACATAAGCATTCCACATCACTTTCTCCTTCTCATTCTTCATCTATTTATTTTTATCTATTAAAAAATTGATTTTTTCTATTCTGAATTATTCCAGTTGGTCAAGTGTAACATATTAAGTAGGATCTCTATGTTTGGCTCTCAAGGTTGTGGGCTCTTCTTGTAGTCTAAGAATTTCATTCACTACATGCTCTTCCCTAGTTTCTACCATGACCAGCTTACCCTTGGTTGTTATTAACTCTAACTGTACTATAGTGACAACACTTGGGATGTCAAAAAGGTTTGCCATTACTTGCCCAATCTATGGTAGTTTATCCAATACATCCTCATGATCAACAGGAGTCATTGAGGTACTAGCTAACATTTGAGCATCCCTAGCTATAATTAGATCAACTTGTGGTATAGCAGGTATGTTAACAAATTTCTTGATGTGATCTATGTTCACTTCTATTGCTCTTGCTACATCCTAGTATTGCATAACCACAACTGTGGATCCTTCTCTTATTTCAAGCACCACTTGGAATGATGCAATGTTATTAGAAATCTATTATGATCCTTAGGCCTTTCATCCTAATTGCAATGATATCTATCCACATGTAGTATCCATGGAAACTATGGGTTGAACGCCATTGTTAGTATCTCTATACAGGTTAACCTCCTCACGTATTTCCCAATTGATAGTCTTTGTTATTTGTTGCAGATTACTCATGGATGGCTTGTAATATAGCAATGGTGATGGTGGAACTTGCTATTTTTGTTGTTCTTACTATTTTTGTTGCTCTTTCTATTGCTGTTACACTTGCTACTGACCTCTAGGTTCCACTTGCTATTGTTATTCAGTAGTCTATGTGGTTTTTCCATCGTTTGTTTATTCTTCCACCTGATCTTTCTTTGGTGGTGTTGGCTTAAGCATTTCAACATATAAGGTGTTTTGAGCCTTCTTGAGGATTTCATTGGTGTACCCCAAGATTCTAGCACATTTGCACAGATTCTTGATTAGCCAAGAAAATGGAAATGTCAACTTCCCTACCTTCTTTTCTTCAAAACACCTTTGAATTTCCATGAAGTAGAGTTGTGCAAGATTTGCATTATACTTTTCCATCAAGATCACACTTCTTATAATCACATATGTGGATAGCCTATCTAATATTTTTGTGAAAAATAGGTGATAGGTGTCAATTTTGAGATAGATTCTCTCTTCTAGAGCTAGCTCATTATACTCCTTGTATTCTTTTCCATATGTCCATTTTAACCATAATTTTTTGGTTTCTATGTCCGATCTTGTGGATAGATGTGCTACTTTTAACCCTTCACTGGGCACATTTAGGGCTTTAGTTATCACCTTAACTGATTATGAAATGGAGACTCCCTCGATGTTGATCATTGCATCTTCTTATTTCTTGTTCCAAAATTGATAGGTCTTCCCTAAATACCATTTTCCACTATTTGAAAGTATGGGTCATAGCAATGATGCTTGGAGTTGTGTCTGTATTGCTTCTGGAACAAATTTCATGAATGAACCAAAGTTCATATCAACAATTACTATGGTTAGGAGTGCCTTCTCTTGGATGATCTAGAGGTTTCCTTGTGACATTATGAGGCATTATCCTTATGATTGTGATTCCTCCACCTCCCCTTATGTTGAATGTTTGATATAAGGAGTTTCTTGATGGATTCTGAAGGACTAAACCTTCTACTCTTCATGTTCTACTTGTAGTCCTTGTTCTCCAGTTGGGCTTCTTCCTTAATCTCATGATCTTTTTCTTGCAAGCTATGAGGGTTCTCTTGTTGCTGCTCTCTTTGGGGCCATCTACAATCATCAAGGTTTTAGGAATTATTAAAATTTTTTCTTTGATTTTTAATAAATCCTTTCATTTCATATCCTTTAATTAGATCAAATTCTTAGCTTATTATGATTACAAAGTTAGAAAAAGTTTCAAAAAGAAATCCCATAGATATTAACTTCCTTATAACCCTTCATAGTTATCCATTTTGTTCTTGTTTATGCCTCATAATAGTTGGTATGACACATTAAGAGGCTTATTTAAGTGTTTCTTACCTTGATGTAATTAACTTTTATTAAAAAGTTTTAATTCCTCCTTCATACTTACCCTTGAAATACTCTTTGGGTGTTAGAAAATTATGACTCCAATTTTTGCAATATCATGCTAAGGACACCCCCACAACTAAGTTGAAAGATCCATGATCAACATGGGTGAAGAATCACAAAAGTTAAAGCTACGAGTGTGGAGTTATGAGTGTTGGAAGTTGGGAGGTTAAAGCTTTGATTTTAAAAGAAAAAATGGCAATAACTCCTTTGTCTCAAAAGTGAAAAATGATAAAATTTTGCTACATTCCCACATATATATCTAGTTGTTATTAGCTGTGATATTAGAGATTTGATGTTGGAGGGGCTCCAATATTAGAGGTAAAATTTTTAATTTTTCCATTAAAATATGATGAACAAAAATGAGTCATTTTGAATGTTTAGAAGGTATGGAACATGTTTAGAGGATCTTGGGCTATGAGTGACGCATATTTTTTGAAAATTTGGCATAGAACATTCATTAAGAAGGATTCTTAAATATGAAAATTCATCGGATGTTGGTAAGATGGATGAGATGGGAAATGAATTCATGGTGTTGGAATGGATAGTTTGAATGTTAAGGGAAGTTTTTATTGACATTTATTATTATTGGAAGGCTCAAGATGATGCATAATCACTTGGTAGGCATAAAATACAATAGTCATACAAGCGGATACTCCCCAAAGTAGGCTCCAGCCCTTAATTCCCTTGTATGATCACACCAAAAAGTGTCCATAGATACTTAAGGAGTTGAATGTAATGCATACCTATTTAGAAAAACACACATGTTAGTATCATCCAATTGGGAAAACTATGCTATGTTATACAAAACCACAAGTTATGATTATCCATACAGTGAGGTGAAGTGGATTTAGAATGGATTTTAGAAATTGGCATGTTAGGTATCTTATAATAGGCATAATGAATTCTTGTGTTTTATCAATGATTAAAGTAATCATTAGACATTTTGTCCAAGATTCGAACCAAGTCCAAACCACATTTCAATGACATTGCATTGTCTCATCTCTTGGAGTTACAACTATAAGACTACCAATATTGCAAGGAGTATCATCTCTTGGTGTATTATCGAAAGGAGGAGTTTATTCATGGAACTTTTTATTTTCAAAAATTCCTAAGAAGCTACCTACCTTTAGGCATGGGTAACATTTCTTTCTAGTGGAACCCCTAGCGATTTACACTGTGCATAGACTTTATTTTTATTTGTGTCAACCTTACTAGAGGGCTATCTACAAGCGTGGATAATATATCTTTCTAGTGACATGGTAAAGAAAAAATTATTTTACTCTTAGTCCCTTTTTTCATTAGACCTACAAAAATATAATACAACCTAAGCAATAAGATAAAATTGATAGAAGTAATCCAAGAGAGTTCACAAATCCCCTTGTTGTCACAACCTTTACATTCCAACTTGGTTCTTCACTTTTCTATCTAGGCATAATGATCATGAGTTTATTTTTAGTTTTATGATAAAAAATAATATCATTATGGTCATGGTAAGAACTCCTTATTAATAGAATGAATGAATGAATGTTGTAATCTCACTATTCAAATAATCAGTCCCTTATGACTTGATAACATAGAGAAATCTTCACTTGATTGGACTATATCTTGCCTCATTCTTAATGTGTTTTATTAATAATTAAAATTATTTACAAAGGTTATGAAAACAAAGTATGAAAAAGATAGTAACAATTGGAAAAAGGATGTAGAAAATGAAAAACGTCAAAGAATGAAAAATCTTTAAAGAATTGAAAAATGTAAAAGAATATTGAAAATTTAAGAAATGGAAAATTATAAAAGGATGAGAAAATATCAAAGAATTTGAAAAAAATAAAAAGAAAATTAAAAATTCAGTAAAGTACCTACAGTTCTAGATTAACACAACTATCATTAGGATTAGTGAAATGGAAGATAGAATAGGTAGAAAGATGGTTGGGTAGATTGGGTAGATTCCTTGGAATATTGATAATAGAATTTGACTTGTTGGATATTGACAAGAATATAGTTATGTGGATGGGATGTATGGTAGATATGTAAGGCACTAGATGGATAAGTGGCTTGAACAATGCATGATCCCTTCTAAAGTGTCTAAAGTTTAGCTTTTTGGGATAGATGATTAGGATTATAGTAAAGGACTTTATCACCCAGTTGTATAGTTATGTGCTTATCCATGTATCATGCGTAATTTTGGAGTAATGTTTATGGAATTTGTTACTCATAAGTGCTACAAGTATATTCTTGTCTAAAAGGTTTAGATTCATGAGGCATTCTCATTGGGCTAAGCTCAAGTCAAGGTAAACTTCACTGGTAGTAGCTAGGGTGTGGAGCTCTACCTAGAACAAGAGCATTGAAAACTTGCCATAAACTAACTCATATGGTGAGTACCCTATAGGTAGTTTCCAAGATGTCCTATAGGCCCATATAGAATCATTCAGTTTAGTGCTTCAGTCCTGTCTAACCCAATTAACTATTCTTGTAAGTAGCCTATTAATTTATTGGTTAGTAACTTTGGCTTGGCCATTTGCTTGGGGATGATATGATGTTGTTAGATTATGGTTCATCCCAAGTTGTTTCATGATATTTTTAAATGTAGCATTAGTGAAGCAAGTCCTGTTATATGATATGAGCATTCTTGGTACTCCAAATCTATTCATGACATGCTATTGAAAAAATTTGACAGCTATCTTTTCTATGTATCCTTTAATTGCTACTACCTATACCCACTTAATAGAGTAATTTATAGTCACAATTATGTATTCTTTCTCATTTCAAATCAGTGTTATGGACCCCATAAAATCAATTCTCTATATGTCAAAAGGTTCAAGTGATTATATCCAATGTTATGACCCTTCATATTTACCTGTAATTCCTCCATCTCTTTGGCATCACTCACAAGATTGAGTGTGGCTGTCCTTGAATAATGTATGATAAAAGTAGTGTACCATCATTATTTTGAGTGTCGTTCTACACCCTACATAGTGGCCATTACATGAACCTTCATGAACATCTTATAAGACTCTTTGTTGATCACATTCTGGCACGCCTCATCTGATAAGGTCATCTACATAGATCTCGTATAGATTGTCCTTAATTTCCATGTATATTTTTGCTTTATGAAGGAATTATTCTCATTATTTCTTAGTCCATTCAGTAGGAAGCTCTTGTGTTGATAGATAAGTCAGATATTCTATAGTCCACGGATTCACTATTGCACTTACAGCTTGTACTATTTTGATAAATAGATTTTAATTAGGGAATTAGTCTAATAAAGGTTCTGCTTAATATTTAGAATCCCATTTTAGCCTTGAGAGATGATCAACTACTATATTTTCAGTTTCCTTTTTGTTGGTCATCATGATGTTGAATTCTTGTAGGATGAAGAGCCATCTTATCACTCTAGGACTGACCACTAGTTTTCTCATAAGAAATCAAATGGCACTATGATCAATATGGACCTATATCTAATACTTGAGCATGCAATTTCTAAATTTTTCAAGCACATAAACCATGGCTATCAACTCCTTTTCTATTGTGGCATAGTTTAATTGTGCTCCAATGATGCTTCATTTAGCACAGTATATATAGTAAGATCTCTTTTGATCATGTAATTGTGTCAATACTACACCAAGCACATAGTTGGAAGCATCGATCATAATGTGAAAAGGTCTATACCAATTCAAATCTTGAAGGATTGGTGTCTCCACTAGTTTCTATTTTAGGGATTTAAATTACTTTTTACATGACTTAGTCCATTCGAAGTGTGCATCCTTCTTTGTGAGTCCCACGAATGATTTTTCTATCTTTGAAAAAAAATTATGAATCTTCTATAATATCTTGTGTGGCCTAAGAATGATCTTTCATATTTCACTATTTGTGGCCTTTTAGTGATATTCTTTATGACTTTAATCTTTTCAAGATCTACCTCAACATCTTTCTAGTAGATTTTATGTCCCAACACTATACCATCTTGGACCATAAGATGGCTCTTCTACCAGTTGAGCTTAAAGTTAGTTTCTACATATCTTTTTAGTAACTACTCTAATCAGTTTAGTGCTTGATTAAAATCTAGGCCATATGTCACAAAATTATCCATTAATACTTCTACACCATTTTCTATTTACTTCTAGAAGATGCTTAGTACTAGTCTTTGGAAGATATTTGGTGCATTTCAAAGATCGAAGGGCATCTGGTTATAAGCAAAAATTTTCTATAGATTGGTTAATGTTGTTTTCTCCTAGTTTTCATGTGCAATGTGGATCTGATTGTATCCACTGTATCCATCCAAAAAAATTGTAATATTCAATTTCCTACAATGGTGTCTAGGAATTGATCAATAAATATAATAGGGAAGTGATCCTTAAATGTAGTAGTGTTCGACATCTAGAAGTCAATTCATACTTGCCATTTACCCCCTTCTTTGGAAAAGTCACTAGAGGAGTAATCCATTCACTATCTAGAATAGGATAGATGAATCTTGCCTTTAGTAATTTCTCCAACTCTTGCTTGACTACTTCTTTTAGTTTCAAATTGAGCCTTCATTGGGAGTGGCATCATGGTGTGACTATAAGGTTAGTATATATCCAGTGTTAATAGATTCCTAGATCAATTCCCATGATCATATCGTAAGACCACACAAATGTAGTAGGGCATCTGTTACTCACTTTTAGCAAGTTACTCTTTTGTTCTTCATTCAAATTGGAATTGATTATTATTATCTTCTTATTATTTAAAAATGCATATTCCAATGTTTCTGGTAGGATCTTCTGTTCCAATGGTTCTAGTCTTGTAGTGTCTAGGATCTCTAGTCATCCCCAATCTATCTCTTCTTCTTAATCTTTTCATGGGTAGAAGTGCCTTTTCTTAATTTTTTAAACTTATCAGTCTTTTCAATGTAGGCACTAACAATTTGTTCCTTTGGTTCCATGTATTTATTACACTCAATCTCTTCATTTTTGATTAGCCATTGGGTGCCTTCCTTCTATGTAGATGACGTATAGACATTTTTATACACATACTTCTTCTACACATTTGTTGCATGCCATAATATCCTCTCATCTATTAACCCATATTCTTTGCATGAAATTGCATCTATTATCTCTGTATGTAACACATGGAACTCTCCATCTATGTATAATACCAACTTCATCTTCCATGGAAATCTCCAAGGACAAGTCACAAATTCCAAGCTTAGCATCAATGGTCCTAAGTCAAGCTCTTCCCATAATAATTGAAAATTCTTCCTTATTTTTTTCCACATGAATAACTAGAAAATCCATAGGGTAAGACTAGCCATTGATGGTTGTAATTACATCATCCACTTGTTCTAGTGGAACTATGATTGACTAGTTTGCAAGCTTTAATTAGATGTTTCTCTTCTTTACTGGTGGAAAATTCTAGGCTTAATACATGTCTTTTAAAATTAGGTTTACTCCTAACCTAGAATCAAGTAGATCTTTGCTTGGATTTTACATTACAATCTAAAGGTAAACTAAGGGACTTCCTAGATCGGTTCACTTTTGTAGAAGGAATCCTACCTTTATTCAATCTGTGATTGTCTGAGTAAGCATGATAGTTGTGACATTTGGATTTGAGAAAGACAAAAGCTTGATGTGTTGAGGAAGATTGGATGTGGATGGGCTAGAAGTAGATTTTCTTCCCATTTTTTGAATCTTTTTAGGACCTTTTCAGAAGAATGATTGTTTTGTGTGTTGTGATTTGTATGTGATCACCTCCTCTTGTGTACTAATAACCCTTGTTGCAATCTTCTACTACGGTTGTAATGGAAATTCCCCCTGCATGATAGGAGCTAGCACTAGTGGTAAAGTATTTAGGTGTTGATTTGAACCAGTTGCTAATGGATGGATAAACAAGTTTGGATCTATTCTTGGTGGCACTAGTTTGTGGTACTTAATTGGGTAGTATTGCAGAGTTTGGATAGTAGCATTACGAGGAGTGATTAGATGTTGTACAAAATATCCATATGGATCTAGTTGCTGATATGGATATTGTTGGTGAGGTGGTGGCATGGTCCATGATTGGTATTGTTGTCATTGTTGATAGTGCTACTCTTGTGGTTGTGGCAAAGCTCCACTGGGATAGTCTATTGGTTGAAAGTTCTACATGTAGTTACCTTGAGGATAAGATTTTCTTTTAGGAATTTTTTTGTTAACAAAATTTGGGATTATTTGCATATGTCCCAATCTCCTGTAAATGTGCCATTACTGGATAACATCCCTTGGGATGTTCATACTAGCACATAGCATATCCTTCCTCATCAACCACTAAAGCTACTTTTCCCTTTCATTGAAAATCTTTCTTATTTTTCTTATTCTTGCCTTTTCCAAGGGCTTGCTCTATTTTCTCCTTCATAATCTTTAATGCTATTGAAAAGTTTTCATATATTGAGTTCACTTTTTCTCTACCTTTGCTACAATATCAATTACAGTTTTCTAAATTGGTAGAGTCTTCTTTTGAATTGCCTGTTCCAAGGTTTCTTCCTTTTGAGTGTCATAAACCCATGCATCTCTTTTCCTAATGAATGGACCTCTATTATACTCTTCTATTGATTCTCTCTTTCATAGCTTACCTTCTTCCTTCGCCACTTGGTCAATCAATCTTTGAATATGATGGATAGTCATTTCAAATAATTATCCTTTGGCATAAACCACAAGGATCTCTCTAATCTTCTTCCATAACCCATCTACAATGTGCCTTATCTATTTCTATTGTGAGAATCCATGGCCTAGGCATCTATGCGATAGTAAATAGTATCTACCCATTACCACATCAAGGGTTTCATGAGTCCCTTGCTTCCATCCTTAGATTTGTTTCCTTAAATTGAACACCTGTGAGTAGGTTTGGTATTTGTCATTGAAAATTTCTAGCATGGAACTCTATCTTCTAATTGATTCAAGTTTGAGTGATCTTTACCAACTCTCTACCTCTTTCACAAGTGTTTGTGGAAAAAACTTCAACTTCTGCCAATCACTTTCAGTGTTTTGTAGGGCATAGGCATCATGAAATTCTTGGAGGTGATGTCATGGATCACCATTATAACCACCCTCAAATCTTGGCATATTATTCATCTTAAGTTGTTTGATATGGCTATTCATCATATGCCTATTAGAATGTAAATAGTTTTCTAGATGTTAATCATGGTACAAGTTTCCATCAAGGATTCATCATCATGATCGGGTTCATGTGCTCTATTGTAGCAGTACCTCCATTTGTGATCATACCTTTCTTGATTCTTTCTTTGATCCCTACATCTTCTCCCTTCATAGCATTCATCTTTCTCGTTTGAATACCTAGGGTGATAGTCATGATGATCATGAGTCCTTCACTCCTCCCTATCATGGTCTTGATGCCTTAGCCTCCTCCTATCATAATTCAGTAACGATCATGAGGATGAGGATGAGGTAGTAGGAGAACGATGCCAACTTGTCCTTCTTTCATGACTCCTGTTTTCTTCCCTATAGGAGATAGAAAAAACTCCTAGCCTTCAGTGCTACTTATACTTTGAGTCAGTAGCCTTCCTATAAAGTGTCTCTGCTAAGGTGAAATATAGTTGAACTTTGTAGGTTCCTTCAATTGGATGATAGGTGCTTGTGAATGGACTTCATGATTTTGGTGGAGTTTTTCAATGATGAATGTGTTACCATTTAGCTCTCCTAGAACAATAAGAGAGCTAACTTTCTTTTCCTTATTCTAGATATGTTTGACTTCAATGGAAGCATATCTCTTTAATTTCTTCTCAATGGGCTAATAGGGTCATGTCATGTGTTTGATCACATGATACCCATCAACTACCTTCCTTAGATTCATGTCCCTTAGAGCTATCTAAAGCATGATGGATGCTTAGCATTCTAGAGCTAAAACAATGTTACCTTGAAGATCACTCCACATTAGTTGCCCATCTTGGTGAAAGATGAAAGTAAAATTAGGATAATAAGGATTGTGATGATCATATAAGATCCTTTCTTGCATTAGCTTACTCCATTCTTCTTCATCACTAATTTTGTCATTGCCTCTTTTTGTTTTCTTGGCAGGTGATGATGTATCCTTATTTGAATCCATGTTGTGGTTTAAGACATTTGATTAAAGTTGCTTAATTGTTTAGGTTATGAGTTTTAACTTTGAACTCTAATACAACAAACTTTGTGAAATTAATTACTTAGCATACATTGACTAGTCCTTGGCACTAATGATGAGCAATGGAGTAATCCAACACCCAACCATACAAGTCATAGGTATTCACGTGTAACTAGATCATAATTCATGGACAAGAAAATGTGAATATGCTAGTAATTGGTTTAAGTTTGAGACCATTATCTTCCCACGTGGAGCTACTGGAATGTATGTGTATAATTTAGCTCGCCATGAGGTATATGATAATTGATGTTTTCTTGGGCCAATACTACTCCTAGTGAACATGATAAAATGGAAATAATTTCTAAGTAAAATAGTAAATAAATCTATTCTATCTTATGGCGATGGATATTTGATCCTAGTCTACTATACACACCTTGGGCTCATGCAGTCATCACTAGGATTACCAAGTATACCACTACTGGGCATACCAAGCGATAACACTACTAGGTTACTAGATAACTATATTTAGTGCTCAAAACTAGTCTCATCCATACCACTTACTTTTAACATGTAAAAGAAAGTGTTTGTAAAGTAAAGGATTAATTAGGAAAAACAATAATAATTATTCTAAGTAAACAAAAAGGAAAGTAAGTGGATGTTGCAATGATGATAAGAAATCTTCATCTTTATTGTCAATCATGAATTGTGTCTAACTACAATTCACTTGAATAAAGACACCATACAATTACTGAACAGCACACTACGGGCATACGCTTTTAAGTACTAAAGATTAAATTCACGAAAACAAATTGAAAGAGTTCTGCTACTACTAAATGAAATCTATTGCCAATCTGTGCACCTTAATACTATATTTATAGGCTAGCATGCATCCTGTGATATCACATATAGGATGACGTAGCTAGTGCTACCATATCAGAGTTGTGATATCATAGTCGACACAAATTGACTTTTTCAGTATCTCAAGCAAAGATTACAAAGTTGTAAGTTATGATAGACATAACTTAAATTGATAAAAACAAAGGAAGAGTTTTTTTCACATTAATCGAAAGTTTAATTTAACTGATAATTAAAAAATTCTTGTTATGTTTTGATCTAGGTCATAGCAAATTGGTGCTTATGGAATTTCTTGATGTGTGTTTCTTGGCATCAGTGTTTAAATAGTTAGGAAATATGTCGAATTAGCATGTTTCAGGAATCACCATAAATCACGAAGTTAGGCCGAGTTAGATTTAAAAGTGTCAAAATGATACCTAAATCTATTGATTTCTTTCTAAAAATAAGGGTTATTATCAAAGTAGTACAGACTCAACTTTGTTTGGTAAAATTTCTAATGGAGTGACTAATCTTTAAATCAGTGATTTATTGTAGACTTAGAAAAGTATGGTTGGTATCTATCAGCATAATGTAATTATAGGATGAATCAGCTTCCATTCCATTTCTTTGTGTTTATTGGTCAAAATTGTTTTCCTTGTTAAATGCATTTACTATGAATCCTTGATTGTTTGGTAACATCTTTCGGGTCCTTCCTTAACTTATGAGTTGGTAATCTTCTAAGGCCTTGAGTGATTTGTGAAAGTTGAAGTTATTCTTATCGTTTTATAATCTATCTTAGGTTTGCTTACTCTATTTTCCTTAGGAAGTGTTATGAGCACCAAGTTTGTGTATCTTTAATGCTTACCAATAATTCTTGCCTATCCGTTTCATAAAGGTTGTAACACCTGTATTCATAGGGTTTACCTTTCATGCTTACTTTTAGATTCATCAGAGTTGGAATTTGCTGGGAAAGGAGTTCATGCTGCCAAAGCCATTGCTGCCCCAGAACAATGCTGTGACCCTAGCCACCCTCGGAAGCCCTTCACAGATGCTCAGTTTATAAGTCTGTTTATAAATTAAAACAGCGTGTCTCTGGCCTTCCAAACACTTGTAGTTCAAACGTGAAGCAAAGACAGTGTCCGGTACAAAATGCCAGTTAGCTTGTATTTCGAAAACCATAGCACGCCACTTTTCTGGCAGACATGGAGTAGGGATGTAGGTATATCTAAAATTCGAAATAGAATACTACGGTTTGTCAAGGTCAACATGGTCATTTATCATTGGACGGATTTATCGTACATTATTGCTCGTCTTGTGTGCATAATTTTTTCTGCACATTTTCTACACGGACTTCATGATCAACATAAGTCTTACCACGCCACCCACCAAAAACCAACCTTGTCTGCTCGACTAATTAATAAAAGTCTTATCTATTTTCTCCGCGGGAAGAGTTTGAATATCTCATTTTCCAATCACCGAATTTGACTTTAGGCACCAATGCCTAAGAACATCTACATAACTCAGACTAAAGTTAAGGAAATATGTCACCAGCAGTAAAGCAGGATGCTTCCAATTATTCGTTAACAAGTGGGAGTCCATTAAAAAATGAACGCATTATGGACTAGGATTTAAATAAGCGTACTTATGCAAAGTGCTACGTATGGTGGTCAAGTAGTTATGGTAGCATTTAATTTCTCATCCCTAGGTTTTTTTTTTAAAGAAGGTACCATAAACCACAAACATATTTTTTAAGGAAAGTGACTGGACCTTTTCTACAGACTAAGGCAACAGTGCCTTTAGATTTGACCATTGGAAGTTGGAACTTCCATTAAATTGCATGATGTTTCTGTGTGTTTTTTCTTTATTTATTTTTATATTTTCCTTTGCTTCTGAACCATCTGAACTTGAGAAATTGAACATGGATTTAACAAAAATTGAAGAGTTAAAAAATGGTTGACCATCTGTTCAAGCTGTACATATTACTTAAAGGATTGTTGTATTTTCCTGTGTGTGTCATCTATGGGAGCCAATGTTTTCAAAAACCGCAAACTTATGATTTAAAAAGTCTGTCCACTTGTTCTTCGTAATTTCTTTATCAATTGCTGTAGATCTCAAATTTTATTTGTTTTCTCATTCGGAATGTGTTATCGCTGCTGAAGAAGAATAGTTCTGCACTATCACAAAATTGAACGCTTTAGCTGTATGTCCAGCAGTAGGAAAGTAGTAAAGTGGTCACCATTCAAATCCATGCTTAAATTTCCAAGGCTAGGGTAGAACATGGAGAGATAGCTGAAAGCACATAATCAAAAACCTGTAGGGTACAGGATGAAATGAAATGGTTTGGTAATATAGAATGAAATAGGGGAAGCGAAAGTTACATCATCCAAGCCTACTTGAAATTTAATTCAATAAAATCATAAATATAATGAATGAAGAAATACAATATCATGCTACGATAAGCATCATCCTATGGTGAAAAGAATACCTAAAAATTGACAATTCCGACAACAGAGATTGCAACCTCATTTATTATATTATTAGGGACAGCCGCCTGGGCAGCTGCTTGTAGAGCTTGCGGTAGAGCAGCAGGAGGAGCCTGAAACCTTGAGAATACCTCCGACCATGTTTTTCAAAGTCTCATACATGTTCTCTGGGATTGCTCCACCATTCTCGTGCATTATTGACGAAAACGCAGGAATCCTGATACCATTTGCCACCGAAGACATCAATATCATCATAGTAATCATCACTACTGCAAAGCTGTAGAACCTGGCGCCGAGTCTCTGTACCGCCATTTTAGAACAACTGAAACAAAAATGATGTGAGATCCGGGTATCAATACAGAGCCTATTCGAGTTAAGCGAAAATACAAGCGATGAAAGCGTCGCTTTTCTCTGCAGTTGTTGCGTTACGTTTGCAATTGCAAGTATACGAAAATCGGGTATTTAAAGATGTTCGTGAACGCGTAAATGACCGAATAAATCGTAAATGTCAAGAAGTAGCCGAAATAAGAGGAAAGTAAGAATATTATCCACGCTCCATAGCACAGTAAAATGGATTAGACTTGACCAAATAATGGGAGACTGGTCTGCAGTTGTTGGGTTACGTTTGCAATTGCAAGTATACGAAAATCGGGTATTTAAAGATGTTCGTGAACGCGTAAATGACCGAATAAATCGTAAATGTCAAGAAGTAGCCGAAATAACAGGAAAGTAAGAATATTATCCACGCTCCATAGCACAGTAAAATGGATTAGACTTGACCAAATAATGGGAGACTGGTCAAAGGTTAAAAAATTCTAATAAACAGCTACCGGTATTTCGGCGTTGGAAATAGACTAGTGCGAAGTCTGTTTTAGCCAATGACTTAGCCTTGTTCAAAACAGCAAATCAAGTCATCATTCAAATCCAACAAGTCTTGTTCTTAGCATGAAATCACTAGAGACTGACAAAAAGGTGGGCGCTAATATTTGGATTTTGACCATTTTCGATTTTCGTGTAGCATGTGCCAGGTTCTTTCTTGGTTATTTCATAATCGGACATGCCGGCCGGCTTACCTTCTTTCTTGGTTATTTCATAATTGGACATTCCGGCTTACCTAGACACCAATGTACAACAGACTGAACTGATCTTTATAACATTCGATTAGTTTGAGCTATGCTATAGAAGACTCCGAATTGTGTGTAAATGAATTTTTTTTTCAGAAAATGTAAAATAATTATGGTAACTAAAATTCTAACTAGAGATTCTTAGAGAAATTTTCCTTTACAAGTATTAAAAGTAAAGCTTTTTCAGTAATTGTGATTCGAAATGGCAAACAGGAATCCCAAAGGCTCCGTGTGTGATAATGTGGACGGAATCGAATTCCAATGAAGCTTAGCTTTAGGGAAAGTGTCCTTACATTAAACATGCCGTCTTTCCTCAGGTAGAAACCTGTTCACTCTCACCGTCATTTCTCAGCTAGAAACCTGTTCACTCTGTAGACTTGAACTTGTACTTGAGTTGAGAAGATGTTAAAATCACTGATGTTTGATTATTGAAAATTATTAGTTAAGTCTGCATGTTAATTATTTATTAGTTTGGTTATATATTTATCATCGGAGAATCTTAGAAAAACTGAGTTCAATTTTACTTCTGCTGGTATGAAAATTATTTGTTGAACCTGTATAATTTGGCATTCCTGCAATTTAAAATCTGAAAAGTGACAGGTAGTTGTCATTTATGAAAGAACTTTGGATTGTGTCTGTTTTCTTGGGATATAGTTTCTGAGCATTTAGATCTGAGGCTGTGTATTAGCAAGCTAAGTTCATTTTCACTTCATCTATCATCTTAAGCTTTGTGTACTGGTAAGATAGATTCATTTTCACTTGAGCGTTTATTTATTGCCAAAACATAAAAAGTTATGGATAGAATATTATTTAGCATTACCAATAGCTACTCATCGAAGTGTTATGGGTGGAATATTATATAGTGTTAAGGATTCAAAATTGGTAATTGGCCTCCTAGAAAAAAAATCAAAGCATATACAAAATAAGTATACAAGATAATATTAATATATAAAAGTATTTTTCTAATTAGGACAAACATAGAATAACAATGATGATCATAAAAGCTTTTTATTATTATAACATTAAAACATAAGTATTATGGAAAATGTTGATGGAAAATTATACTTTTTAAAAGTGTTTGTAATATACTTAAAGTAAATATTTCATGAATCTACCTATTAAGATACT